>JAQGBU010000107.1:0-63851 GCA_034698605.1 Isotoma decorata
TTTAAAAATCCAAGTGCTTTTACATCCCTTTGCAGAGAGGAGGTGCCGTATTATAGTTTGCACACGCTTGCAGACACAACTAAAGCTAGCCCGAATTCGATGAATTAATTGAGGAATTATTTCCAACTAAAGATAAGTCTTAAGACTAGTTTCAAATAATTACAAGGTCTTTTTGTCTTATATTTTGTTACAAATTTAACCTTCGCGGCGGAAAATCTATTACAGTGAAAATGGGGTGATGTGAGAATGAAAAAGACTGTATCTCAAACTGATTAGGCTACAATACGATATTGTGATTGTGACTCTAGCTACAATCACAATCAAAATATTTTTCACTGTCCCACAACCTCTCTATTATCCTGATGTGGTGTGGTACTTCCTAGGGTGGCCAATGGTCATCCAATTCATAACCTTTGGAGAAGTTCAAGAAATTCGTATAAGGTTACACATATTACTATACCAGCGTATATTTGAGTGTATTTTAGGATCAGGAGCTTCATGTATCTGTTTTATGTATTACTGGTGTCGGTCTAGTGTGGTAGATATTATGTTTGAAATCAAGTTGAATGCAATATTATAGCAAGTCACTGAGATGGTGGTGGTGGTGCGTCAATCATAATTGTTTATTACATTGAATTAGAGATAGATGAGTACCTTCTCAATTCCTTTTGGAGTTTGCTCAAAAGTAAAACATCCATTGGGATTGGATTGCTCTCAGGCATCAGAAGTGCACCGAACCTATTCCTTTTATACGATGTGTAAGAAATCCTGAATAAAGTAACCATGACCAATGCAATATCAGAAGATAACTCCAATGAAACTGCCCATGACAAATTGGGCCAGAGAATTAGTTCTGGATCTTGGGCGTCATTTCTATTCTTTTTAACTTATCTTGATCATTTTTTATCCATCTGACTTTTCATCCTATATTTGCGTTAGATTTTGGGCCCATCTAAAAGATCTTAGTTTATTGTTCAGTTCAGTTTTATGTGGAACGTAGGGGTTTTGAAGCATTTTATACGTGTGAACCAGGTAGCACCCAAATCTAAATCTTATTGCCATCTAATACTAATTAGTTTGTTGTTTTTCTTGGAATTTTAGTTTGAAAGACTGGATTTGTTAATGCTAATTGATTTTGGTGTCATTATGATTTAAATAATTTACTTTATTGTGATCTGTATATGTATTAAATTCTGAAGTTATTCATTGAGGATTTTGGCATTTTAGTATTTAAAGAGTTCTAGTTTTGGAAGTGTTTGAACTTAATTTAATTCAGATCGTTGCTTTGAATTGAAATAACAATTTTACAAGCTTTCCCATGGATTTTGGAATTTAAGGCAAAATCTGAGCTTTAAATACGATTTAAATACGATTTAAATACGATGTTATATTTGCAAAAAAAAATGTAATTTTGCTATCCTGATCCTTAAATTTAAAAAATCAGAAAACATACAATTTATTTTCAAAGAAAAATTCTCCAAAACTAACATCCATCTTTACAAAACCCGTCTCATACCTTTTGTAAACCTTTTATTGTACTTTAATCTTGAAATTTTTGTATTAATTGTAAAATTGTTCTGAATCGATGTACAAATATTTACAAAAAAATAATTACTTGTGAACTCTCCTACCCATCATGATCTTGCAACAATAAACAAGCCCTCTTTCTTACAAAAGGACAAAACACTTTTGAATTAGAATTTGGAGCAAGTGTCAGTAATTTCATTTTACTTATCCCCTTAAGAACCACTTAAAGGTTGATGGCATGGCATGACTGGCATTGTTTCTGCGTTTTAGTTAATTTTTCCATTTCTTTTGCTGAGTGAATTTTTTAATAATATTGAAGAATGAAAAAGGCAGCCAACCAGGCAGGCAGGCAGGCAGCTACACTTTTATATAAAGAAAGCAACGTCAGAGGTAAACTAATTTTAACTCTTAAGAACCTAAGCATAAAGAGTGAGTGAGGTGAGGCTGGTGTATTTATTATTATTAATACTATTATTATGTACGTATTCTATATGTATAGTCTGGGGATCTTATTAAAGTTGAACATTGACACTAGAGCAGAATTGTAGGAAAGACGAAGGAAAAGGATCTTAAGGAAATTTCCCATTCCTTTTGATAAGAGCAATTTCATTGGAGTTTTTCTAAAGAATGAATAGAGATTGAGAATGAGAGTGATATTGAGGTGTTTTGTTGGTGATGCAAGTCAGTGTAGCCCTATTATCTCCTCTCCATTACTTCCTCAGCAGGGCTCTGATCAAACATGTCCCAGGACTACCCCTGTGCCTTTATTCTTCAAAAATAGAGAATAATGATGATAATAATATTATAATAATAAAAGAGAATAAAAGAGACAAGTGGGGAGTTGTGCAGAGGCTACCTCTGCCTACGGTTCTTCCATTTCAAAACCATTCTTATTAACACTTGTAACAAGTTTCTTCTTATTATGCCTCTCTTCCTACATAGCTAAAAAATACTACTTGTAAAATAATAATGTCTGTATGTAGATACTAATAATAATAAATAATAATAAATATAATAATAATAATAATTATAACACATTACTCTTTCATGTTGTTATTACATGTTATAGTTTATAGGTAATAAAATATTATTACCATCCCTTGACTTATTCACTCATGCCTTGTGTTCAACGATCCAACCAGGTTGACTTGTGACGAGGCAAGCAGGCATCGTGGCATGTGCATTGCCCTTTATAAACACCCTCATTACTCCTACCTGTCTCGTTACACTTTGATTAATTTTCAATTGTTGAAGGTGATTAATTAGGAGAAGTCAGCGCGAAAATCTCATCAACGCGACAACTACCTTTCTATTGTCTGCTCTTTGATTAGCTACATTTTTTTCACTCTCCGGGCTCTGCTCATCCCATCACATCACAACTAATATTATTATTATTATTAACTAAAAAGATCCATTCCTTTTCATACTTACCTATCGGCCCATCTTTAAATAAAGATAATGCAATAACATTCAACGCCTTTGCTTCCTCTATCTATTACATTATTATGAGCTATGAAATTACATGTAGAAAGCTTGGTCCGCCTTCATCATCATCATCTTATAGGCATCTATAATAGAAAATGATCTAAAACTATCATCATCTTTCTTACTCACTTCACCCTCACCACCTTTACTTGGCTACTTGTAGTGTAGTGTACTTAAATTACTAATCTTACAGGTGAGTCAGGTATGTAAGTAACTATGATAATACACTACTACTGGGCTCTATACTGTCATCATATTTTATTTATCTCATCTTATATCTCTGCCTTCATCAGTAGTAGAATGATTTTTTCATACTTCAAAGATCATGTTTTGTTCACTCGAACCAATTCAGTTGCAAGCATTTTAAATCAGTTTTCAACCAAGTCCACAGTAGTACTTATACGTACAATTATAAAAGTTGAAGAGAAAGAGAGATATAGGGAAGGAGGCTAATATTATAAGGCTGACAAGTGGTAATAATAAGGTGGTGGTGGTGGTAGTGGTGGTAGGTGAAGAGTAATGAAATGAATGATGTTTGAACTGATTTGTATTAACTTCTACTTGTCATGTTATTGCACTCGAGACTAATCTTTTAAACTAAAACTACCAGAGAGTAAGTCATGCTTCCAACCCTCATCACCTTCCTCCAACTGTAATTAGTAAACTAATTCTCATTCATCTTCTTTTACGGTCTTCACTCAACCTCATCCTTCAAATCGTTTTAGATCACAGGCATTTTTCTTGGGTACTTAACATATTATGTAGGTCTGTGTGTGTGAGCATATGAGGTTGTAAAAAAGGCTTGGTTGGGGATAAATAGGGAAGGAAAGCGTTTATACGTGTGTGTTGGTTAGATCTCTATCGCTTTGTAAGTTATCAAGTAATTTACCTGAGGCAATTGTATTTAGTCTTAGAGACTAGGGAAGAGAAATCTTGTATGAAAATTCCATTCTCATCTTATTAGCTTTCTTAGTTTGTGTTTTCATATTGTTTGCTGTCAAGAGGGGATTTATTTTCGTTATGGGCGATGATGCTTGTTGAGGTGAGGAGTAAGAACGGTGGCAGACAGTTTGGCTGCTTAGTTAATTGCTTGTGATCAGTTAAATCTGAAATGTCTTTTTTTTATTAAAGTTTTGGCAAATTTAATAGCTTAAGCATTATGTGGTATCAAGAAATGGATGTTATAGAAAAAATTAGGCCATTTAAAAAAAAGAATATTATAAGTTGTTAATTATGACTTAGGTATGCATTTGATGGTTTATGATTTAGTCCAAAAGTAGTAGAGATTGTAAATTAATTAGGTATAAATAAACTATCATCTTTACTTCAAATGAACTTTGATGTTGATGAAGTAGAAAAAATACTCTTAATAAAATCCCAGCTCTGGAACAAAATGAAATTTCATATTTTAAAACAAACTTTATTTAGTTGAAACACCGGTTGATTCTTAAATATATGGTATTTACACTTAAAATCAAACGCTGTTATAATATTATTGGTAATAATGAATAAAGATGTACGTACATCTTTCTATACATTTAGTTCGATGTTAAATAACAATCTATAACAAAGTCTACAAGAAATAATACAAAATTCAGGATTGCAATAATAATTATAAATTGATAAACGTATTACATGTCTACCTACGTAGTCTTATTTTACATACCTAGTACATACATTATCCTCTTAATATCACTAAAAACTATACTAAAAACAACTTAAATAAAAAATTGTCATCATTTACTGTGTACATATAAAGCCTATTAATATTTAAAACCAAAGAAAGCAGCACAACATGAATTTACCCCATTTACATTGTTGACTGTACTGCATCATCAATTAAAATTAAATACACAGAAAAAGAACGCCTCTTCCGCTATAAACTATTCTGTACTTGCCTACAATAATAGTTCAGCATTGCTTTGCCAAAGTAAAATTTATACTAGAAGAAAAACAAAATCAGGAGTTAGATTTTACTACGGATAAACTTAAAAATAATTATAATGTAATAAATAACAATAAATAACTGATTAACTAATGTTTTAATATTTTAAGTAGTAGATAATCCACACCTCATAATATCATCAATGTCATACTGTTGCGGTCGTGGTGGGGGTGTTTTTTTGGTACTGATACATTCACATTCATCAAACCCTTTTATATTTATAAAGAGATTTTTTTCTCTATATTTATGTTATTTATGTTATCGTTCCGTTCACTTTGCACTACTATCAAATGTTATAATATAGGCGAACCTCAAAGGCGAAGAAATTAACTTAAATGACTATACTGGGGTAGAAAAAAAAACATTTAAATAAAGTAGGATTTAGCATTATCTGGAAAACTTAAAAGAAATACAGTAACAAAAAGCCATTTGTTGTGACTTTATTTTCTCAAATGTCGGGTCTTCTATCTTTAGAAATCATATCTTTTGTAATTATTAATAAAGTAATTTTTATTTGTCAATAAAGGTTTTTACACGACGTGGATATTGACTTGAACTAAGATATTAATAGTTTTTATTTTCACCAGAACAATGACTTTAAATTATTTTTTATATCAAATTGCAATCTCTGTTTGCTAAAACCAATTCGAATAAACCAGAATTGTCACGCATCCCTTTTTAAAACTTGTGATTATGATGACAGCCATATTTTATTCGCCATTTTGACATGGCTCAATCATAATTATCCCCAGACGGAAATGTAAATAGAAGACTATAATAGTATTGATTACGATTATTTGCTATGAACGATCAGCCTAAACATAGTAAACATAATTGAACTTTTTATTATTGTTATTATCTGTATCTTTCATTATGATCTAACTTCCGTGTCTCAAAAGTCTATCGAAATTTTATTGATTGTGTTCCATTTTCTATTTTTTATAAGATGGCTAATTAAACCAAAATTTATTCTTTTTTGTATCTCAGAACAATCAAAATAAATTATTTACTCTAGATACTCAAATTTGTCTTTGATTAAAATGAAATTGTATCGAAGCAAGTGACTCATTTCTATTCATTATAATTTCTGATTAATAAAAAATATAGAATCGTTTTTGTAAAAAAAACCGTTCCACAGTTCTAAGTAGGCATTGAAACAAATCTAAAAAAAAGAAATTTTATGATATATTGCTAATTTCAATATAGACTTCCATGAATGAATTATTAGATTCACATAATATACTACTATAAGCAAAACATTGCAATTGCAACAATACTATATAACACATGTATCTAAGGGATTGTAAAAGCCAAAGGTGATTATTACTATCACACTTACTTACTTTAGGTAAGTATTTTTACTTAATAATTTTTCTTTTACTTTATTCAGGGTCAGGTGAGACAAGATGACGACGACGATGAAGATTATGTTTTTATCTACTTGTTAGTTTCTTTAATTTTCATTTAATGCATTTTCAAACTAACTATTTCATTTATATGCGTGTTTTATTTTTATGCGAGACTACAATTTGCATTTAAATACTTATGTGACCTTCGTACTTGCTGCTGATGAGCAAAGGGTTCCCTTTCAACTTTTGCAATTATTATTATATTCTTTTTCGATCCTATGGAATACACACCCATAATAATAATAATGCAGCATACTACATTTATTTATACCCACCTCGACTGCATACTTTATTTTTTAATTTTTGTTTTGCACTTAAACTTACATTTATCTACTCATCACCTCTATATATATATATATATATGTAAAGGAGTTTACATAAGGCTACAACATGTTAATGTTTTTAGTGTTCGACTAGCCCCAACCAATTTGTTTAGAGATTTTTGAATTTTATTTTCTCAGCTTCTTCATCTTAACTTGTCTAAAGTGAAGAAAATTACAGGCATTGTGTAGTTTTTGTGTGCAAGACATTAAAAGTTGGAGTACCATCATCATAATCATAATTGTCTTCGTTAGACCATTCGAACCATTCATAATCTAAAGTAATTGAAAACATCCTTAAATATGTTTTTCTTGTTACAACTTAATGTTTATGTAACCTTCGATTTTCGATTAAAATTTTACTAAAACTCAATCAGTGACTACTGTGTGTCTCATATTCCCCAATTGAGTTGTGTGAAAAATGAGAAAATTCTTTATTTTTTAGGATGGATAAATCAGATGCTAATAAAATCGTTGAAGTAATAGTACATGGTCGATTTTAATGAAATGCAAATAAGGATTAAATTTCTACTCAATCAGGACTTATTTACTTAGTCATTTATCTAATATGAAGTAAGAGAAATTAAAAGAAAGACAAACTTTCCATTACTGAATCTATTCATGAAAGCAAGAAACATAATAAAAAAAACTGAGTAAAAATACCAATGCCAATCCAATTCTTAGGTATACGTTTAATTTTAAACTTGGAATCGGTTAGTCCGTATCAGAGCCAGTGTGAGTAGTTAGCCACCATTAGATTAGAACTGAATGGTTGATGACCATTCGAAATCTAAAGAAGTGATACAATAAAGAAGTCAATCATTATCTGATCCTCGTATTTCATTCCTGTTTAATATTACCTGCCAAAATTTTTCCTTCTTTTGATACCCACAAGCCTCTTACTATCTATAGGGTTAATATAGTTATAAAATGGTGTGGTAGTGAAAATAAGTTTAGAATCAGCAGCAAAATCACTGTCAAACCAATTGTTGCGTTACTCACTCACACACACACACGCATCCAGAGGCAGACACACATTTAGACACTAACCAGTAACCTGTGTACAATGCCTATTGTAAAAAATATGAAGACAATGGTCGATAGAATTTTTTAGACTCAACTCCTCTTCACTAATGACATTGAAAATGAGGTATCAGAAGGGCCAAAACATAATAGGGGAGAAAATGAGGATCTTAACAATGTGCAGCCTTGCTCAGTCATGATCACCACGGAGAGAATTATTGTCTAATGAAAAAAATAAAAAGTTATATCATTTTCTATTTGAATGTCCGAGAAGGGAGTAAATAATAAAAATGGGAAATGGTTTTGATTCGTAAAAACTTGTGTATTATGAGAGTATAATATTTAATTGAATTGAGGGGGATGATATGACAAGGGATTTTGAGAGAGATACATCTGTGATGGAATCAAGTTCTCTGACACTTGCAAATTTAAGGTGTGTGCATCAATTCACCACAATCAGATAGGCATTTTTGTTGGTCAGGGATGAAAAATCTCGTCATGTTTGATAACTCGTGAGTAACTTAATTTAAGAGAGAAAGAATTACAATTAGATATGTTTTTATAGAGAGAATAACAATTAGGGTTACTACCGGAATTGTTATAATATGTGTATTATTAACATTATCATTGCTTTAAAATGGTTTAAAAAGTCAAAATAAAATAACTAAGGAATTATTACTAGTTGTGTCTAAAAGTAATAAATTAATTTTTAAAGATATTTAGATTAGAGGTAAAACGGTTGTAACATATTTAGCTTGAACTTTTTCTTCTACTTATTTTCTGTACCGGAGAAGAGTCTCTTTCATTACGACGAGGAGATGATGATGGGGGATCATTGTTAGAGGTAGGCTTTGCTGGTGATGGAGACGGAGATCGAGATACTGGAGATGATGGTTGACGAGGTCTGCGATTACTAGAATTAGCATTGTTGTTAGAATTCTGGTAGTGTTTTTGGCGAAGATCATAGGATTCAGACTCACTATCACTCATGTCAACCAATTCAGATGACTCTGAATTTGGAATAGATGGATCAGGGGAATCAGGGCGGTTTAAACTCCCGTGATTACCAAACATGTAGGATGATGGGTTAATTAGCCTATCTATGGCAGGGTTATTAGATTTTAGTTTGTTAAACTGATGGTGATTATGAAGATAATTAGGTCTTATAGGATTAAATGCACTGTTCTCACCACCCATGACCAGTGGTAATGGTATATTTCCCTGTTGAGGAACTAAGCTGAGGTCGACTGTCGATGGGGTCGATGTTGACACTCCGGCTGATGCTGAAGAGGACAGCTGCTGGTAATGATTGTTCCGATGATGTTGACTGCTTGAGCTGTGATGATGATGTTGGTGGTGGTGGTGGTGGTTGATGTGGCCAGAAATAGGGGAATCCTGTTGATTGAGGCGATTTGATTGAGGATGATGATGATGATGATGGTGGCTGGAAGCTGGGGGGGAAGGGGAAGGTACTGGAGAAATTTGGCCATCGGGACTTGGCGAGGTCGAAGAACGCATGGTGAAAGGTTTCAGCATATTCATCCTTTGATGTCTTCTCCATTTGGCTCGTCTATTGGAAAACCAAACCTGAATTGCAGACAAACAAATATTTTCCCAAACTCAACACTCGACTCCAGAGTCTCCCCTTCAACAAGCCAAAACTAACGCATGTATGACATTTCCTAACTCTAAACTTATAAAGAATTAAATTTAAACCTTTCTAAATTCATCTTAGTTAAAAAAAATCTACTCGTATATCATCATCTCATTAATTAACCACAAAATAGACCCATCCACAACGATTGTTGATACTAGTAGCCAGCCCATACTTTTTATGGTACCTTCTATAGTCTATAGTATACCTACCCAACAAAGGCAATCGTACCTGCATCCTATTACTAATTGCTCTGTGATTTATTACCATAAACATACTCAAGCGTTAAATCTATTACCATCCCAATGGGCTGGTCATGCCCTGGTCTCTTAAATATAAATCGAAAGATAACCCATCACAATAAAGAGTTATGCGAATGCTTTGATTTAAGATAATCCACACCGGCAATGAGATTAATATGCAGAAAGAATTTAAATTTTTCTATACTGTATCATTTCTTAGGGTGGTGGACTAACTTAGTCAAGTGTTTCCTACCTGCAGGTGCTACATTTAAATAAACACCCATGAACGTAGCCCACAGAGAACTTGTGCCTCTTTCTTACGTAATAATATTTATTAGAAATAAAAATCTACCTTTGCCATTGCATAGTTAGTGATTTACACTAAGGAAACATAATATAAAAAGTCTCAGTAGCTTTTACACAGGAGGAAAGTAAAGCCACCGTTACAACCCTCAATTAAAAGAATTTAACAGACTGACACTTTCCCCCAGTCGTTCCATGACACCCGGTGTGTTCATTATCTATGCTTAAACAACGATGAATTTTTCATTATGAGGTGTTCTATAGCCCAGCGCAGCCTTTGATAAGTCATGGTGTATTTATTATATGTATTATATGGTGTATGTATATTTTTATACATACATAAATACTAAATACACTTCACTCATTTAGCTTCTTGGGATCAGAGGTAATTACCAAAACCAACTTCTTTAAAACTATCAACCTAACTGCAATTATTATTTATTATATCATACCTTTTAAGTCTATCTACCCGCATGCAATAATCTTCTCATAAAGAAAGCTATTGATCTTGACACATTCTTTAAGGTCCAGTTCAATAAATAAGACAAATAACTATATAATAATGCTATGCATCTTCTAATTCAGTCAATATGGAATAGTTCAAACTGGTATTAAATGATAATGTAAGCATGAGTATGTAAAATCATTTACACTAATCCCATAAAATCATACAAATCTCGTTGCATCCTTGCAGATTCTTTGTCTACTGGTTAAGTCGGCACGTTTGAAAATCTTCTGTGCTCATTAGTGTCTCCATAATAAGAAAAGCAAACCAATTCAAATTATTATTAAGTTAACTTGTTGAAAAAAAATAATAAATGGTGTTTGATGAGTGATTTGAGCCTTAATGCTAGGTACAATAATTTCCAAGTAACTGATAGTTTTTTGCTTTTGGCAAAGTATTTATGAACGCGGTGATAAATAATCTCCCTCTCACTAGTTATTAGTAGTTGCTGTAGTAGTTTGAGTGTGTATTATTTTGTGAGCCAGGTAACCACTAATGCTCTTAAGTACCTATGGTTGTTCTTATGCAATCAACATCCTTTATTTGCCGGCTAAATAATACATAAGTACACATACTAATAAAAACCAAAAGTAAATGCCAAGAGATCTGAACACCTAATTATTTGAGTATATACTCCACATTTCATTTGTTATGGCTCTCGAATAACAAACAATTACTTGAAATTACTCATGGCAAATATTACACTTTTTTGAACCTCTTCAAAAAAGTTAAATATTTCTTTTATTTCTAACCTGACTATGCACTGTAGTAGTGAGTTTGATGATGATATGCGAAATGCGAGTCAAAATCTTAAATGGTATCACATCCGATCCCAATGCACCAATATAAACTTTGGGTGTATTGAACTTCTATGATGGTTTGAATTATAAAAATGTGAACCTTATTATTAAATAGTAATACTCAAATGATATTATGATTGTAATTACATTTCGTCTGATTTCTTTTAAAAACCACTCTATATTCCTGAACTTAAAGTGAAATAATAGCCTCTATCTATTCATTGGAATTTTAAGGAAATTAATTTAAACAAGTTCTAATGACAATGGAACAGAATGTTATGTAAAATATGAGACGATGGAGGTTTTTAATCTTACGAAGGGGCTTCTCAAGACAAGAAGCTTTTGAAATGTGTATCATCATCATCATCTCTTAATCCTGAGATCACTTCACAAAAAATGTATACTATTAAATATACACAATGTATAAAGATAGAGCGCAGGTACTCATTGCCTTTGGTTTGGTAAAAGTTGAACTGCCTTTAAAGGAAGTGAAAAAGGGTAGAAAATTGATAGTTGTCTCTATAAGGTAGAGAGTAATGGGCTTAACTATATCTAATGCTTACAAATGACATGGCAAGAGAGTGAACTATGAAAATCAGAATCCTCTCCAAGATATCAATTTTTCTCTCACAAACTTATTATAAACTCGTATCTTTTCTTAATCTAACTTTTAAACTCGACTCTTTTAAATAAGATAAAAATGTTTATCTAGACAAGCCAATCCAATGTGACTGATTACAAACTGTTGTAACGCCAGTGTGGTGTCTAATGCAAAGTTATTTATTCTAATAAATCCCTCTGCATGTGCACTCATTACCATCCTATGGATACATCAAGCATATCTAACTCTTGTGCCAAGGGTCAGCTTTTATCAATGTCTAACTTTCATTGTTGAAAATAAAAATTGATACAAGTACATCTCTTCTTCGGCCCTGGCTAACATTGTCATTATTCTTATGGATTTAAGGGTTTTTTTCCTTGGGTCTGATTGATCCTAGTGTAGTGTACCCTTGCTACTTATTACTATACTACACACAGCATGCCTTAGTGTATTTAAAATAGGGGTGCATGCTTAGAATGAAATGCTGCTACTATAATTTTATGAATTTGAATCAAAATTAATAGCATGTTTTTATACATGTGGGAATTGTCATTACCTGAACTCTGGCCTCTGAAAGGTTCGTTTTGGAGGCTAGGCGTTCTCTTGTGGTAACACAGGGATAATGAGACTTCTGAAACTCCTTTTCCAATTCTTGAAGCTGCTCGGGTGTAAATGTTGTTCGATTTCTACGGAATTTTGGAACTTCTCCATCACTATCTGTTCCACTTATTGCTCCACTTAAAGAAGCATCCTCAGAATTACGACTTTCCAGTTCCACTGAAAGTGCAAAAGAAATTGTTATGAGAAAAGACATTCTCTGACAATCTCTGAGGCTAGGATTCTTTTATGAGTATTTTTTATGACATACATAGTGTACTTTATGATGAGATAACTATATTATCATTCTCATACGTGCACATCATTTGTCAAAACAGAACTTACATACACACTGTACATTTCATATTAGAAGCCTCAGTTTAAATAAGTAAATGTTTGAAAACCGCACAATACTACTTATGAAGGTAAGCTTCAATGCAAATGCGATTAAGTATGTTCAATGCAATCAAATCTAGCTAAATAACATAATGGTTTAGAGTGACTCTAGTGAAAATAAACTAAAACACCTGACACCTGAAGTGATGAAATTAAGGGATGTGAATAAAAAAATCTTTAACTAGTCACCAGTAGCAAGTAGCAATGCGAAAAGTCAACAACAATACAATTCTCTCTTGGATTTCATTTCATGACGATGAAAAATTATTTCCGTTGACAATAGGGGATTTTGTTAACGCCTTTCTTCCAACTTCCATCTACTTATTCTAACTAATTCATTCTTACTATTTATTGTTACGTTTTGGTTGTCAGTAATGGTAATAACATATTATTTGCTTAGTGATACAATCTCCCACAAGAATAAAGGAATTGTCACAAGAGATGAGTTCCATTTTGTAATTGTCACCTAACTACACTATACTACTAGTAGTATCAACAGGTAGTCAACAAGATATTTAAGACATTTAACTCTTGCAGTCACATACATTTACTGTCACTTGTAACTTGTAACAATCACTGTCACCATCATAGATACATCTGCATGCTCCCCTTGCATAGCATAATGAGAATAATGACATATTACCTGACATAGCATAATTGAAGGTAGTTAATAACAAGAAACATTCTATTTACACGAACCAATGTTTAAATTAACCTGACCAATATTGACTCTTGAGATGTAACCCTGGTTAAGTCACCGTAGTTCAATAAACATTACAATTTGGTGTTACTTCTGTGATCAATGTAATCAAAGTATAAGTAAATTATAGAGTAAGTCATTGGGTATTGTATTTGTTGTCCAGCTAGGGAGTTAAAGCATGATTTTTACATGGGAATAAAATGCATAGGGATTATTGATGAAAATTCAATCTATCACTTAGCATTTATATGAGATGAGCTGAAAGCAAAAAATACTTTCTGGTATTATTTATAAACTATTAAAATACGAAAAACAATTACAACAGCTCCTGAGGCAAAATGATGAAGTGAGGTATGCAGAGATCATAAGTCAGGGGAGAAAATGCATGAAAAACAAGAGAATCAAAGAAAAAATTGTAATTAACGACCCTCACTGTTAAATTAAACTTGCACGATGGTTTAGTTTGCCTAGTTAAAATTAGATCATGGAATAAAAAAATTAATTATGGTTTCATTTCATACAATTTTTTGTTTGTTGATCGTTCGTACGTACTTACGTCAAGTGTGGTCAGTTGATAAAAATCAGATCTCATTATACGATAAACAAGGAACGGTCAATAACCAATAAACCTTTTTTATCCGCATGTCAGTCTTCTCTTTCTGCTTATTAATTGTTAGTCTAACTCAACCGCAAATCATCTTTTTAGTAAGTCCGTGTGCTCAGCTCTCTTTTTATTATCTTTTCAAAGTTTGTTTGATTGACTAACCTCATTTTTATAAGCCTTTCATTCCAAGTATGAAGCAACTTTGTTTTAAAACTATTTTTTTCTCTAAAGGTTTTTTTTCTTCTTTGTTTATTTAATGTGTTTTTAAGGTGTTGCATTTTATGAAATTTGAATAGGTCAAAAATATGAATAGTAATAATAATATTCTGTAATTAGTAGTAGATTTTTAAAAAGATTCTCAGAAGAAGGTTATAACATTTGATGATGACTTACAGTTATGATTTCGAATATTTGGACTCTCATTATCAGAGGAAGACGGTCTGGTCGAAGATGCAGAATGGCTACTGGCATGTGGGAGATCAGTAGTTTGATTTTGTGGTGCAACAGCGGACGCTGCTGCTAAAGATGCCAACGCTGCATGAGGAGATCCTCCTGGATTTGAGGGTCCTAGAGGTGACCATAAATGCGCTGTGGCTGCTGATGGCCAAGGAAAAGCATATGGGTGGTACAATCCAGCGTAACCCGCTGCTCGGGCAAATTCAGCCGCTGCTCTTTCTGCTGCCCGGTTTCTTAAGATTCGGTTGATACTAGAGACGCTGGGCGCTGTACTGTTTGTACACACACCTAATAAAATTAAAATTATATTATTTTAGAGAAACTTTAGGGATTGAAGATGGTGTACATGAAAATAAATTACATAAATATTTATTCTAATAATAATATACCCTTGGCCCCTGTTGTGAATAGTACCCTGATATGAATTCATTTCTAGATAGTGCAATACAGATATCCTACATTTTTCTGAAGGGTAAATTGAAATAAAAACAGGTTAAATGGAAATTCTAGCATGTATATATGTGTAGCCCTATCGTGTAAGATGAAACATCAAAACCCTCCTCTTTAAGCAGATAGTCATAAAAAATCTGTCGGTGTTTAGTTATTGAACTGTGTATGCTGTGTGTAATAAGTCAGGGAGAAAATATCCATTAAAATAAAAAATTCGATTGAAAATTCATAAGAATCATAAGACAACGGGAGTGAAGCGTCATAAAACTGAAATCCATTATGGAAAAATAGTGATTATTGCTTGCTCGTATGTAAAGGCTGGGGTAGTGGCAGTAGCAATTCTATGACGAATTTTGTCCATTGAAGTTTATGAGCATTTATCTAGATTTTAACGACTTTCATCAGCTTCTGTCTGAGTTTTCACAGGTTCACGGTGGCTGGCACAAGTGACATTCGTGAGTTATGAATTATAAATACTCTTTTAACATCTCTGCATGCCATACAAAACTAGATAACATCCTTCGCTCTCTCTCTCTTATTTTTACTATAAATTTTCAGTGAGGCTTCTTTAATTGAAATCAATATCGGTTTCACCACACCTGCAAATTATTTTGTTTTTGTTTAAGGAGATTTCTCATATTCACATGAATTTCAAAAATTAAAATCAGAATTTATTTCAAATCTTTAAACTTTAAGAAGCATAAACCAACAGCTGAGGACACAATACTTGTTTTTTAGAAGCCTTGGCTTTTGCTATTATTTATTTGGTTGTACTTTGCAATAAAATCAGATTTCCTTCATTAATTTTCAAGCTTATAAATTTACTTAAAACAATACAAAGTTATAGGCTGCTTTGTTCTTTCTTAATACTCTCCAAACACTTCCTACTTCATCTCAGTTGCCTCTTTTAACTCTTTTCCTTATTATCTTCCTGACAATTATATAAAGAAATTGTCAACTTTACAATTAAAGTTAAATGGGATTGAAATTAAATTGGGCTTTCTAACAGTGCTGATAAATATGAAACAGAGGATTAAAAACAAAATTAGAATTTAATTTAAAAAATTCATCAGTTCAATTTCATATTCTTGCATTTGCAAACAATCACCTGTAATAAAAGTACTCCCCGTTGAGTTTCATTATTATGCTAAAAGTAGTATCGGCTTTGTAAATACTTTCTTTGTAAACATACATTTTTTTTCCTTACTAGTAACTACTATTAAAGCCAAGATGAATTCCTTACCTAACGATATTTAAGAATTACCTTCCTTCTTTTTAATAAAATTCGAATTTCATAATTTATCTAAGCCTCGGATAGATTTAAGGGAACAATTTTAACCAGGCTGCTCATACCGTCATACCTCTTTTCACAAATGTAGTTTAAACATTAAACTAATTTTGAAACTCATTCTTGAATATTGTACTTTTAATTTTAATAAGCTTATTCGTTCAAATATTTTCATTCCAGTGTACCATTCATACCCCTAAGTTCAATCAAATTCCAATCTAGAAGAAATGAATGAAAAGAGCACACCTTAATCGTATTGTATATTAATACTAGAGTAACTCGTTGTAAAAACATCCTTGTGTCTCTTGGAATATGATCCTAAACCGGTTCAAATCTCATTGTCAGTGTCACTGGATCTGCACTGCATTTATTGTTATTACAAGCAGATATAAAAGTATAGATATATCCAATTCACATTCTAGATTGAAATGTATCTTTCTCTGGTAGTTGTGACTAGTTTCACTTGAAGCTAAAAGTTTCATTCATTAAATCGTATCAATGCTCATCTCCTCAATATAAATCCCACCGAAACCCATCCGACCTAGCTTTGTTTTACGTACAAACAAATATAGAAGAACCTGTCCAACCGGAGTTTGAAGCTTGTTGTAGCCTCGTGCTATACGATCCTCATCGCGTCTTGGCGTTTTATGACCTTCAAAGGATTTAATAATTCATGGAAGATAAGTTGAGATAAATAAATATAGTGTGAGCATTACATTTCGAAGAATTTCTGCAAAAAAGATAAATGTTTTTTTACCACAGACCAATTTTGATTTATCTGACGGATATTATTAGCATTAATTATTTTACTACTGATTGGAGATGAAAATTAGAATGACTTTGAGCAGTTTTCTTTTAAAAAAAAATTTAGACCATTTGGAGATTCAATAATTATATAAATGATTTCCTTTATTAAATTCAATTTTACTAAATTTTCAAAACTGTGTTAGTTTGTCTTTAATGACAAACCAAATTACATTTTTGATACACCTTCATTTCCTCTCTAAGTACTTGGGTTTTCATACAATGCAAAAAATGCTTGTTACATTTTCTGTACACTCTCTGTGAATCTAGATTTCCCGGAGGTGGGGAAAACATGTAATATAAAAAATCCATCAACTCATCTATTACTAGGTGCTTGCTGCTGCTTTTCTACCATAATATTATTATAAGGCCGTTTTATAAATCGTATTAACTTTGTTAAAGCAAAATAAGATTTTCTTTGTGCTGAAAGAGGACCTCATTAATTTTGATTAATGGCTTTAGACACCTGTCCTCACTTCTGAAACCCTTTGCCTGGTAAGCCAAATAGCCTTAGTCCGATAAAATGAACCAAGTTAAAGGTTCACTCCCTCTCCTACTTTCTATACAATCTTCTCTCTCTATATTATATAATAACTATCTCAGAAAAAAATAATTTGGTCAACTTTTACCACACTAGGCTATATTACTATACCAGGCAAAGTGTAACTGAAAAAGTTGACCAAAAAAAAGTCAAAACTTTCCAGAGCAGTTTAAGATCTGTCAAACTTTTGTGAATGAGATAGATAGAGTTTTTTTCAATCTTGAGTTTATTTTATTAGAAAAGGCAATAAAAACAAAATTAAAATTTCGCAACGAGAACATAAATGAGTTAAAGCAGTTTAAATTCTAACTATGATTGTAACAGGTCAACATCTAATTTATCTAACGTTATCTTCCTTGAATCATATGCTTGAATGTAAGAATCAAAACTTAACGACTCAAGACTAAATCGCAATCACTACATTTTACAAAGCAATAATGCATCGAATATGCATGAATCAGAAGGAAATAATTCCAAAGAGAATAAACTACATGTACAGTAGACTACCATCAATAAGTGCATATCATCATCATCATCATCTCGTATCATTGAAGTTGCAGTAGCTGTTAAGCTCACCGACAATAAAGCTATAATGATAGTTGAATGTAAATCATGGGTAATTCTTGTTCTAATAGCCTGCTGAGGAAGGAATGGATTCATATCCCATTCATATAGAGAGTTTAGTTTGATGGGTTCAATAACCAAAAGTGCAATGCAATGCCCTCATCATCTAATGTTAATTCATCATCTCATCAAAGAACATAGGTACACCAAAGTAATTGGTAGCTTCGACTTGATATGAATAAAAGTTGCATAAACTACAGCCTGAGATCAAATATTGGATGCAATATTTGTATTTTTTGCTTTATTTATTATTAGCACAATAATACTCTTGGAGACTCAAAGACTCAAAGGTAAGAAAGAGCTGTAGATTGGAAGTAATAAGTAAAGGTAAGAATAAGAAAAGAGTCCCTAACTCAATTATCTGGAAAAATAATAACGAAATCACAACAATGGGTAACTCAAACAACTCAAACAAAAGAAAATGAACCAAAGGGACCAAAAACCCTGCCGGTGTAGTATGTACTCTTGCTCTTGTGTTAACGTCAAGTTTAAATTGATTGGGAAATATTTCTATTGACGAGGGTATAATTAAGAATTATGCAACACAATTCTTTACCTTTTCTTAGGTTAATTACCAACGCATGAATCAAAATTAAGATAAAATAAGCAAATAAATTGAATCAGAAAAGCATAATAAAAACTCTTTCTTTCTTTGCATACCAGTTTGCAAATTAATTTAATCCAGCCTTGCTTAGCTTTGAGGTCTTGGAGCTTAATTAATTGCAAAAGTTAAGTGATTTAGTCTGTAAAAATACTTTGGATGAGGTTATGATGCATACACTTTTTAGAAGATTACTCGGGACATTTTTGACAATAAAATTATAGGGTGAAAGTAATATGAATTCTTGTATTTACCTTTCAGAGGTAAATTATCAATAATACAAGATCAGTTTTCAATAGGAGGTAAAAGCTCAATCAAGTTTGACTCTGAGACTCTGACAGACTGATGCCTCAGCTGAGTCAGTAGTCTTTGACTAAAAATATAAACGATTGAAAAATCAACTAGTCCAGCAGGTACCCTTTTAGACTAGATTATTGCATTTAATTGCAAGAGGGTTTTTAGACTCTTGAAATAAAAATAGGATCCATACGCCATAAATAGTTGTAGAGTTCGTGATATAAATAATTTTGGATTGGGTCCCTCATTGCATTAATATTGAATTAAGTGATTTTAACACCACTAATGAGGGTGCATGGATGCATTTTACCTTTATTTTAAAAATTGCATGATACCCGAAATGCACGGCTAAGTTTTGAATATTATATATATTGTAATTAAACGAAAACAAAATTACCACTCAATATGCAGTCCAAAAGTATATAATGTATGAATTAAATGCATGTAGATTTTTTATTCTTTAAAACTCAACTATTTACATTTTTCAACCCTTGTTTTAAGGAAAGACTCTCAACAGCACGCAATTCAATTTACGCCAGTAACAAGAGCATCTGTGGAGTCTGTACTGTTGATGATTGTAAGTTTCAAAAAAAAATGTTTTACACGAATTTTCAATAGGTCTAATAAGCCAAAACATATATAACTGACAGTCTGCACAAGATTTTAAAATAGTATGCATGCACACTTATGCTATCGTTCAAGTTTTTTATTTTAAACATATTGATTAGGTGCTTGATCACTATCACCACACACCGTACCAGTTGCTAATTTTTTATATTTTATAATATTGGCTTTCATGAAATGGTTTTACCCACCGCGTGTTTCCCCCACCCCGATTAAAGCCATAATAAATGGATTGGGACATCAATTCAATTCATTCTAGGGTTCAAATTACATACATATAAAAATCCATCTAGTTCAGCTGCATGGGTAGTCGTAAAATTTGATTGGGAACAAAGAACAATTTTTTTTTAATTTTTGGCTCTTGGACCCTGTTAATTTTGCACTTACTTTTGATGCAAAAAAACGTAAAAATTCAATAAAGAATTAGCCTGAATTTGAAGTTTAAGGCTTAGTAAATAAAAAATGGGTTTTTAACCAACACTTTTCAGCATGTTACATTTTACAAAATTCCAACTGTCTTATTTTCCAATAATATGGTAACCACAGCTCACTCACGCTACTTTATAGTAACAAACTACCAATTTATCTAAAGTATATTTTGAATAAAAAGGACTCTTACGAGTGGATCAATTAAGAGATCACAGCTAGTTTATTACCTCAACTACAAAGGAAAACTTCAAAGAGCGGAGAGAAAAAACAACATACCTTTTTCATTTAATTTTTATATTAAACTGAGACAAAATGATACCACAAAATAATAAAAATGATGAGCCAACCTAACTTTCAACGCTGAAATGCTAATTATTTGATTTTTTTATATTAAATTTCAATTTCCCTTACCATAATGAATTTATGTAATCAAATTAAAATATGTACAATCTCAAATCCAGCTTGTTTTAAAATATATTAAAACATCAAATACTACGGCCCTACAACATTGAAAGTACACTTAGAGCACATACATATACTGAAGTGGGATTTGCACATTGCATGAAAACGGTATAGAAAAAACCTCTAAAAAATATAATGTATAAAAGTGTAAGTTAAAACATCTTTGATGTCAGGTTCACAGGTGAAGTTGTCACCGAAAATCCAGATGAGAGAGAAGAGTGAGCCGCTCCTTAGATTTCATTCACCACACCCTTATGGAAGGGAACTGAAGAGCAAGGAGAATGATCTCTTTAGACTGACTAGTCTGATTTATTGGTCACATCCAATGGACACAGATTAAAACACTCAAAAGAAGACCAGTCCAGTCAACAAGAGAGTGAGTCAAGACAAATCTGTTAAAACTATATTATATACTAGAGGTAAAAAGTACCCGATGGATAATTTACTTGAGCTTTTATTGTATCTTTATAATATTATTCTATTCTATGATGATTATTATTATGCCGCAGCTTTTAATAAAGAAAACAAGACTGATTTTTTTTTGTATTTATTTTCCCATATCTTCTGTATACTCTGGATTAAAAACATCCTCTGATTAGATTTAGTTAAAAATCTTTAAGAAATCTACCGCTCTGCTAAAATCATATTAATTTTAAATCTGATTATTTGTCCACACCACCCAAATTGTATTCTGATTGATGTTATATAAATCTCAAGAATAATTTAATGTTTTATCACCCATTGATTTTTATCATTGATATCTACTTAACATCTATGAATCATAAAGTCGGAGTTGTTTTACTTCCTATTTGAACTCAGCTCTTTAGTGTTGAAATAAACTAAAAAATCAAAATTTAATTGGTCTTAGCTCTTAATAAAAATCGAGTTAGAGGTGATCCCACTCGTAGACTCATTCTAGTGTATCTTTTACTACTGTTGTATGTGTGTGTGTATCTGATCGGAATTAAGATCAAAGATGCTTTCTCCTTTCATTAAGTTTCTCGCAATAAAACTAATCAAACCGGTCGATACGTGAGTGGCTTTATCATTTATTTACTTAATCATAAAAAATGAATCGTAATTGGCATTGGCTTTTGATCGATAAAGATGCAATGGACTGAATGTTCCATTAAGTTTTAAGAACTGTGAAATGTGGATTGAAATTGAGTCTAAGGAAGATAATGGCATTAAAAAGAGCTCATAAATTTCATAACGGCTGTTAATCACTTGTACAGAGAATTTTTTTAAATAAAAAATAAAAACAATAAGTAAATGTCATAGGGTCATGACAATGTAATGGTACTAGACATGTTATGACTTTTGGAGGTTTAAGGAATCTTAATTTTGTAATGTGATGAAGTAACATAATACAATGATCATGACGGAATATTCAGCAAAAACGAAAAAGTCAGGTTGGGCTCCAGTGCAGTAGTTCAGAGAGAAAGACATACATACAGGAGAAGAGTAAAATTATGAAAATGTTGAAAAGCTCATAAGATAAAGGACCGGTTCTAAATTACTGTGCACTTTTGAGTACACTTCCGTCACCTGGGAGCAGTTATTGTCAAGATAATTATCAGTCGTCCCCTTCAAACTCAACCTTTTTTTGTTCGTAGTGTTAAAAGAAAACAAAATTTTGTGACCCTGAAGGTTAACTATGTCCTTATATACTATACATTGTACTGTACTTTTTAAGTGTGTACGTATAATGTACCTTAGTTAGTAAAGCTTCTAAGCTTCTGTTAAAAAATACATCTTCATCTTAAAGTAGTATATTTATAGGTGGTGTAGGGAGTAAAAAATGCTATCGATTTTAATAAAATAAACTTGATATTTTCCCATGCTGATTCTTCTGGCTAGGCATGCATCTAGACTGTCCCCATACTGAGTTTAAACATTAAAAGTTAATTTATTAATCTCACGATTAAATTTATTCAGCCAAGTACGAATCCAGAATACATACATTTTCCTCGAGTATGTCGCTCATAATAATTAAATCGGCAAAGTTCTTTGTTAACACTCTAATTGGGTAAGGATGTGATTGTGATGTGTTAATTATCATTTAGTAACTAAAAGCACGTACTAGACTCATCAATTATTGTCACTATATCTTAATACTTTATATGTATCTTATGAAACATAATCATAGATTATTTACTGTACGTTATATAGAAAATTGAACTTTTAATGCTCATGCTATTTTATGCTTACCTTCAGAAATGAGTCGTTCACGAATTTCCCAAGCAAAAATGGTAGGGTTTTCTCGTTTATACTGCTCTATTTTTGCAACAACAGTCGGTGTGGCTACTTTTGGCTTACTCCCTCCGATAATTCCAGGTGGTCTGAGGGATCCTTGAATAAATTATGAAAAAAATACTGTAAAAAACAAGGTAGGAAATTATAGCAGGGACAAACATCTTTTTACACCAACATTTAAAATAATACACAAACATACTCCTACTTAGGCTAACTTTATCCACTCTTGTACTTCATAACAGCCAATGAATTAAAGTCAAACGTACGGTATAGAAAAGAGCTGATTAAAAAAAGTGTTTATTAAAAAATGTCTTGATTGAAATGAAATGAATGTAACTGCGTGACAAATGATTATTTATGTCCGATCTTTCAACAAGCGACCACCGCATGGATGTCCATTCATGTGTGAATAGCTGTCATGTCTATGAGAAGAATGTCACCTCTATTCATTGAAAAGGGAACAGATATTAGAGGCTGGGATGATGATGAATAAGCATTTTGAATTAAATTAATTACTAATATTTAAAAAATAATTTATGCCACACACGGTACCGCACGCAGCATTTTTCTCCTCTCTCCGCCTCTTTATCAACCGTTTTTTCTAAAATTATGTGACATGTATAGAAAACAAATGTAGTAAAATAATTTGTCTCGGTAGCTTGTGCTAGTTTTGCTTAGTTCAAATCTGTTCATCAGTGAATTTTAATAAGAACTAATCTAAGAGTTAAGCTTTTTTTAAGAGGTGGATGTAAATGGAGTGATTGAAAATGAGCAAGGATCAATTAGGACAGATGGTAAAGGATGCAGATAAATCTGTCAGTAGAAATTAGTACTATTTAATTTGTGGTTGTGCATGGCATTGGCTTGTTTTATGAAATAAAGTCAAACTCCAAATAATAATATTCTTACGTTTGGTAAAGAAGTTAAAAAATGTTTACTTTGCATTTAGGTTGCATTAATACTCTTTGTTGAAATGTATTGCCGCTATATAACGCTATACATAATGGATAATGGTTTATTGAAGACGGGTGTTTTAATCGGGTAAAAATATAAATTATTACTTATCTTTAGAATGGCATTTACTGATTATACAGGATGGCAATAATAACCGTTAATGAAAAAGTATTTCAATGTTTTTCTTAAAAGAAAAAGTGACATAAACTTTGTGGTCTGATGAATCTAAATGCAAAATCAATTGAAGAGTACACATAAATTGGTCAATGTTCATGCTATAAATTACTAGGTACATTGAGAGATACAATTATTTATTACTTTAACGTAACAACTCGTTTCCAGAAAGTGGATTGCATATATTCCTTGTGTCTCACTCAAAGGTACTTGTTCAAAGTCGTAACTCGTGATCACTAGCCCAATATCACTTAATTCCTCTCTCCCTCTTATACCCTTATGTATGATTACTTGGAGAAGGTGACAAGGTGACGACGGTCTTTAGTGTGTATGTGTGTGTGTGTGTTGGATATTTAGAGGATTCATGACAGTTGGAAAATCTATAATGTCTTTATGTCTTCATTGTTTAAGTAAAGTAAAGTTGTAAAGGTTCCGTCCGGGAAATAAACATAAAAAGAGATCGAAATGAGCATCGAACAGGTCTACCTAAAAGCTTAGAACCAAAGAACCTGAATTTTCTTCAGGTATAATATTATATCATATAGGTAGGTAGAAGTAAGTGTGAATTGATGATATTAACTTGTCCCAAATCATCCTTGATGCTTTTGAAGTTCCACTTTTATATGTAATGTGTTTATTAACCAATGCTCTAGGTCTTTACTACAAGAATGAGAAAGACTTATTAAAGTGTAAGTAAGCAAACAGCTTACCAACGATTGAGTCAGACTGGAATTTTATGGCTAAAACTTTTAGCTTATCAATTAAAAGCTATCTTGGCTGCGCTCAAATCAAGCAATAAATCGTTGAGCCTTTACCTAAAACTCGAAGTGGAACATAAAATGGGTACGATACGATAGGACAAAACCCTGTCATGGATGTACTAATATTGGGTATATATGTAATAATGTGTGGTGTTAAATGTTAATACTGGGGACGGTTACTTTTTAGTTAGTGGATGCTCATAAGAATAACAAACGAGTGGATATCTTTATTTCGCATGAATAACATGACAAAGGGACACAAAAAACTGTATTTTATGATCGTGGAATAAAAATCCCTTAAAACACTTCCACTTTTGTCTTTCATTTTGGGATAGCCCAGCTTATACAAGTCTAAATATCAAGTCGAACTCTTGTTCTAGTATTGACTTTATGAATTAACACCACCACTGCACTATACTATGTAGAAACTAATAATATTACATAAACTAAGTGAGACCTTTCCCTTTGAATCTACTTATACATTTTTTGACTCTTTAATAGGAAAAGCAGTTCTCATCAGTGTTAGCGGCCGCTTGTGCAGATAGTAATGTCTCCTAATGCTGCTTTATAATAGATATCATTTGATAATTTACTGATGATAACTAACCAAGTATTTATTTATTGCATTTTTCGTCCACTACACTGTGGAAATCTAAGAAAGAAATGCTTTAATGTAATCAAACTTCGTATCATATTCAAGCATTCTGTTATGGAGATACAAGATAGAACACCAATACTACTTCTATTACTTCTAAATATCATACCAAATACAGTACATGTGAACAACAATATTCGATAATCTCATAAGGATGATGAGAGTGATTCTTTCCTTATTTCTACATGCTTAACTCGTACTTTTGATGGCTTCATTAAACTTTGCATTTATTTCTTATTATTATCTAAATGGCTGGCTCTTCTTTCTCACTAATACTAAAGCTAAAAGGAAAAGATATGGATTTTTTATTTAATGATGGTTTGATGGCCGAATTAAATATTAGAGTCAAGTCAGTAAATCCAGATTAAATAGAAAAACTCGATCTTCTTCTGAAGGATTTTAAGTTAATCGTGCTAACGTCTACCTGGGTCGTTGCTTAGCCAGCGAGAATAGAAAAAGGATAAAGGGATAATTCAGATTCATTTTGTTTGTTTACCTTATACTATTATTATCAAGTCTGAAAGATAAAAATGCACCACTGATTTTACTTCATGTGATATAACTCTGGCTAAGAAAACGCTCATCATCATCATCAACTCAGACTCACAGAGGTTAGGTGAAGATGTAAGCAAATTAACGTTTATTTAGTGCACGCAATATTGTTCTAGATTATGCACTGAAGATATGAATTGTATTTATTACAGAACCTGATAGTTTGCATTTTCCTATGGATAATACATAATAATCCTTCTGTTAGAGAGGTCTAATTAGGCCTCCAATCAGATCTTTTGGTGCTTATTAAATGGTAGTGTGGGAGCCCAAACCATAAGTAAGATTATTTTTTGTAAAACTTCACCTTTACTTGCCTGGGTAATCACAACCGCTTTTTATAGGACAATCGTCGACACTAATTGTATAGCGACATCATCATCATCATCATCCTCATGCATTTCATACTAGTCTAGTCGGTCTTTTCTCTAAGTTATCATCTTTGGCTAGAATTTAATGAGACGTACGTTCTTCTTTAAGTGCTTATTATTATTTTGCAACATTTAACCCATCCACTTATAGGTCTTCAGAGAAGAAGGGGAGATGTGAAGTTTTTAAGATAAAATGAACAGGCTCAATGAGTTTACGTTTTGCAAAATGATACACTTTGACAGAAAAGATACAAAAAGTTGGTAAAAATTAAAAACTATGTATGAAAGGTAATAACATAATCTGTTTGTATAGCTTGAGTTCAGGGTGTGCACAAGAGTTTAGGAAGTTTTAGTGAGATGGGTATTAAAACGCCCATTTCATCTGAAGATAACTTAAATTATTCGGGTAATAATAAGAAAGTTTTTGCTTAAATCTTGGTAAAGGGCCTGTATTAGGGTAGAGTTGAAATGTAGGGGAATTATTAGGATATTTGTTGTAAGTGTATTAATGGTGCTTATATTCTAGTAGTAGTGGTTGATGGTGGTTTCTGAAGTCGAGGTGATATCATATATTGATGTCACACACACACTGACTGGAGGAAGGGAATGAAATCTTCTAGGATAATTACAGGGTTTGTCTTTCCTCCTAAAAAGAAAGGTAATTTGTGTGCTATGACATGAAACTAGTAAAAAGATTCTGCTTTTCAAGTTTAAAAGTTAAACTCCCTTGATTTTATGTTTGTTTTACAGTTTTACTGAAAAGTTGTTCTGTGAGAGTTGAAGTGGCCAATTACTTACTAATTTTGTACAAATTTTAAAAACATACTATGTATAATATGTACAATATATATATATATAATACAAGCCGACTAAGTAAAAACTCTGCATTACATGGGATGGGCAGAGAGGTGCTCTTTAGTGTGCAAAATTCTTATCTTGGTCCACATTTACAACCTGACAATGTCTTTTTTACGTAAAAGTTCGACGATTATGATTTTGAAGGAGAGGGGATGAAGAAAAGAGAGTGATAAAACCGGTTCTCTTAGCATTTTACAACTACGTGAATTTGTTCAATTTACTTCGCATCGGGACACAACACAACTGTCAGATTACGAATGAACAAAGAAATACAACTTCTTTAAGTTAACAAGTCGCAGACCATGCAGGGAGGTTGATGGGCATTTGTCTGCACCCATTAGGATTACAGCTCATCACATCATCATATACTGAAGCCAGATGAGTTTCATCTTTTCAAACTTTTTTAACTATTAACTTGAAATTTGTACATTTATGACATTCCCATTTCTTTAGAGTTCCACTTGTTTTAGTAGACAAGTGGTTGGTATGTTCTTTTAATAAATTAGTTTCATAGCTCAGAGAGGGATGTAAAGTTGATAGAAAAATTGAATAGTTTTTTGATTGAATCTTTATTAATTAGTGGTCTACAAGACTAGAGACGTATCTTGGATGAACGTGGCAAAGAAACATATTTACTGGAGAAGATTTAACTAAGATGACTTAAATAGCAACAATTTAATTTAAATAATGAGTCTATTGAATTGTGTCCAACCTTATTTCAAAAGCATTTTCATATTTGAGCATTCCATTCCAACATGTTTTCCTATCCTTTATATTATTTATCATTATTACACTGAGTTTTTCCTCATCATCTTGAATATCATTATATTATCATCCTCCTCAACCACTTATTCAATTTTAATTCCATAGTTTTTCTAATCTTGAATTATTGGTCTCGTCAAAATTCATTATCTTCATGTGCCCCATCCTCATGGTAAATTGTATGGCGTTGAAAGGTACGACTGGCTAAGCCGGCTGAAAAGTAAAAGCCCTTAGGGTAGCTCACAAAACCCCAATCTTTGAGATATACCAGAGGATTTGGACGAATAAATAATGTTATTCAAAGCAGAATGGTAAGCTTAAGCCAATGAGACTTTAATTTGAAATGAGATTGAAGTAATTGATTGATTACCACTGAGGGTGAGTAGACACTGATTAACAGGGTTTTCATGGCACAAAAACTTTGATTATTTTTTGTCTCATTTTTATCCCTTGACGCTTTACATAGAAGATCCCTAAGAAGACATCGTACATAGCTGAAAGATCGAGAAGGAATGAAACGATGATAGACACGGATGACGGAGGAAAAATCGATTGGCCTTTCTGATGTGATTGTGATGGATATTAAATTCTTTAATGGTTAACTACCACTTGATATGTACGTGAACATGATATGCACATCCTTTTCTTACTTCAAGCAAATTCACTTTTTTCAATTTTGCTAATAAACACCTGTTTCAAAATTGTTAATTTTTTGCCTTTTTGTTTTTTTTTTCTAGTTAAAAATTGCATTAATTTAAAAAGAGTTATTCGTGCACCCCAAAAAGGTCTGCGAAATTAAAGTTTTGCTTTTTAATTGGTTTTTTAGAAATAAATACGCGCTTATGAAATTATTTAGGTTTATTTTCCGATATGATTCTAACGGGTCATACCCAGAGAATCAGTTTGCTGGCTATGACAAAGAAGTTCGGATTTAAAAAAAATGTTTACTCCATTAAAGTGCATTTTTTCGTAGTAATTAAGTTATTAATCTAGGCCGTAACTTTAAGTTATACCAAGGTTCAGAGGTACTCATGAAATAATGCAACTTGACCTATAACCTGACAAATAAACTTTCATATATCTAATGTCATGTAACCCCATGGCCCCTGGCACAAACAGTCCAAGAGCTGGAGTAAGCATGAAAATAATGTTAAATGCGTGTAAATGAGTACACCTCTATCAATCATACACATAAAACTTACTACTCTGAAACTATCTCAATTTACAGAAAAAGCAATCTCTTGTAAAGGGAAGCACTTGATGAGCCTAATTGTCATTTCGATTGAATCAGGCCATTTTCAACCCTGTGGTTGCTCTCTTTTCATTAATATAATTTTTTTACATTCAAAACTTAACATCACGCTTGTTGCACTATCGGTCCCGTCTTTTTAAAAACAAGCCAACTCAAAGCAAGCATTGGAGTCAGTGTCTCGTCATCAACAAATGTGTAAAAAAAATACTCTGGATGAAACAGCCCTGCTTCCGATGGTAAAAAATAAGTTATATATTGTGTATGTACGTATATAAAAAAGGATGAGTAAAGTGACTCGACGCTACACTTGAAGAGATCTTAACTCGTTCCATAGTTCATTCTCTCACAGACCTTTAAGTCACTCAGGCACTCAGCTATTAATGACCATTATGTCTGAGCTAGTGTTACCTAGAAGAATTACCGCCATGTACACCTATTGTGTATTAAGGACACAAACAAATCTATATACGACTGGAGAAGTCTCTTACATTACAGGTTGACAGTAGTGACTTTGACTTTCCTCTATATGAAATCAAACACTTTTAACTATCATGCCATGACTCTATTAAACCTTCGGTATATTTTTTAAAACAATCTACTATCAAGAATGGAGAGTAAAATGTTAAAGTAAACCTGACCTGAACTTGTCATCCTTGTCAAAGCATTAGGACAAGAAGATAGTCTGGCGCTTTTAATTGTACAACTTGCCTCCTATGAACAGACTAACCTCGAACTCGAAGCTCCCTTCAACAGTGTCCTTTTCTTAATATTATTTTTCCCCTTTTTGGCTAACCGTTTTAAAGTGTTCAGCTCTATAATTTTATTTGCTCTCATTTTTTAAAACATAAATTTGAAGTTTATACCGTGTAATTGAGGGATATTGATAACTGTTATTTTGATACTTGGCAAGAAATTGTATTCAAATGTGTCTATTACATAGGGATTAAATTGCAAATTGCAAAATGGTATAAAAAACGCTATCGAATGTGTTCCCTCCTCTTTGAATGGGTAAATAGGGGTAGGTAAACACTTGGAACGAGGAGCTTTAGTATTCCTTTTGATATCTGAGTGTGTATCTCCGTAATTGGAATAGTAATGGATGGTTTCTTACCTAATAATTTAGAGACAGCACCTTGTTGTTGGAGCATTTGTAACGGATCATAAGGCCGAATGCCGTATCGGAGGGGTGCAACAGGTGACAAATCTAGCAGTCTGGATGCAGCTAGATGAGAGCCTGGAGTGGGCCCAAATGACGGATTACCCGGTGTTACTCCACCGCCTGTCCCACCTCCTCCTGAGCTAGCCACGTACAGGTCACGCAGTTGGTGGGCTGTCATTGGACCTGAAAAGTGGAATAATATAGGAATAATCCGCAAATCATATTAAACTAGGCTTTCTATTATTCATTAAGGGTATTTATATCTATGAGAAATTTGTTAGCTGCATGCTCTCAATTAATAATTATCTACCCGGATTCGGTGTTAAGCAAAAAATACAGATAGGTGTGTATTTTTCATATTGTAGTTTTACGGATGTTCCGTATATATATTTTAGATTAATCGATCATTTTTTTTGTTAATTTTAGGGTTAAATTATGTTTGGTTCGCAAAATAAGTTTGCTAGGGATTATGAATTTTTAAATATTTCCAACATGCAGCGAATGCAGCCGTTTTTTTAATTTGTTTCCCAGTCGATCATTTGTTTTGTATACATATTTTTTTCTTAGTTATACAGAAATTTTTGAATAATATTTAACTTTGTTTGATTAACTTTGATTAATTTTAGTGCTAAATTAAATAATTAATCAATTTTAATTCTGTTGACCATTCCAGGCATTCATGACTTTTACTATTATATACTACCATTTTATTAAATTTGCAATTATTAAAACTACCAAGTCACATCATTTATTCCTGAAAGAAATTATGGTAAGAATGGAAGCATATATATTATTAGAATTTTTACTCAAGCATTTATATTTTTAGCAAAATATATGATAAAACTGCTCCCCAAGATATAATAATATGGGAAAGTCAAATTTTTACTTAAATTGCATACTGTATCATTGTTAAGTCCAGCAGTTTACTCCATCTCATTATTTTGATTAAGAAATTGTGCTTGTGTTTGGTTTCAATTAGAAAATTATACAGTGCTTAAACAACCGGAAGTAAGTTGCAACCACTAACAAGTGTAATATGTGGCCGCCTTACAATTGTATTATTCCTACAAAATGTACTCGACACGTCGGTTCTTCTGTTGAATTGCAGGACCATGTTTGCAGAAAACTGCAAAAGAACTCACGCATCGAAACAATCCAAATTATATTTTACCTCATTTCTTTACATTTCTTTTAGTTTAAGTCATCGTTTGACACGCTAGTTGTAAATAAGCTAAGTTCTACATCTTTATTAATATCTTCTTTTTTTTTGTTTTCTTCGAATGTGACCAAACTTACTGGAAAATACGTTGTGGTGGTGGAATAATCTCTAAAGTACATTTTGTTTTCGCTGCAAAAAAACTGCTGAGCATAACTAACAAAATATAGTATGCTAGGTAAACATTACATTTAAATAAAATGCATGGAAAAAATACACCATTAATCTTAAAAAATAAAACTTAACTTCAAATAAGATATCAAAGTCTACAAATGTACTCTTGAGTGGTGTATCCATATTGCTATTTAGTATTTGTTTAAATTTAATTTAATGAAATTAAAATAGAGAGGTATAATGTTTTAATGGAAATGGCAAAGCCGAAACTTCAAACAAATTTCCATGATTCGCATCCATCGTTTTAAAAAGGCACATTAGATATCCTTTATTAAAAAAGTTTTTATTCTTTGTCTGTACACATTATATAATTCATACACTTGTTTAGCTTCTGCATCGAAAACAATTGTCCTTCATAATTTAATCAAAAATATTTTATCTTGAATTTCATGATAAAACTAACCATAAATTTTTGTGCTAACCAATCTTAAAACTATTAAGAGATAAGCCTCTAAAATTAAACTTTTATCAAAATGAAAGGCTGTTAAGGTATATGGTTTGTTAAAGGTGGGATTTAAAAAAAACATCCAAAACAAGAATTTTTCTAGTGTTTCAAAGATTTGTACTTTTATTAGTACTCGCTTTGGATTGGAAGGAAAGTGCCACTAAAGTTTTAGTCTTTTACTTTCCTTACTGACTACATCTTGTGGTTTCGTAACACATGGAATTTGGTTAATGGATTTTCCTTAATCGTTAATTCTTGGCCGAAGGGCTTACAATAAGAAGTTTTTCAAACACAATTATTATTTATTTAAGAAGATGAATAAAACTCGGCATTTTGTTTATTAAATCCTTCATGATTTGATTGATTTTGCCAAAGATTAAAACAAAGCTTGATCCACATTGCTATCAAGAATCAATTTATATAAAAATTGAAAATATGCTAAACTACAGATAAATATGTTTATTATTGAAGTTCAATTGAATTGAATGGAAAGCCTGATATTGTCTTAAGAACAAACTTTTCAACCACAAGACCCGTAGAAGATCGTTTTGGAACACTTCCTGGAAGCGTAATTTATGCTATTAAAATCCATAAAAACTTTATAATTAAGTCTGTCTATATATTCTAGGATATTTTTCAAACATTTTAGTTTTTTTTCAAATACATACATGACAATAAAAGAAACGATTTAAAAACCAGCTTTTTCAGACTTCTACTCTAGAAGAGTACTATCATCATGCACGAGGATCCAAAAAACTCATCTATTTCATTCCAAACTACCTTAAAATTCTACAAGTACTTAATAAAATAAACAATACAAATTAATTGATAGATCAAAAATACTAAAATCTAAGAAATCAAGATAAAAGTACAATGGTATGCATTAGAAGGAAGAAAGTTCTATTCTCAAATATTCCAATTTACCTCGTACATATTTTTGGAAATTCGCATATTACCTTTTAATGAAAAGTTATCAAAATTTAAAATGGCATAATTCTGTTATAATGACACGTGAATGAGTATGCAATTACTGTAAAATCAATTTATGTGCCCAATAATACAAGAAAACTCTATTATAATTAACCATAAGCTTTTCCTCTTTAAAATTATTTCCGCTATCAAAAATAATTTCTCGTTTTACCTACATCCCAACTGCTTTACAGCATTTATTTATTACCACATAAAGCAAAGGTATTACAAAGGAAGGTCACTTAAGCATTGGCTAAATATATGTGTACACATTTGCTTCTAACAACAAATTAGAGAGAAAAATCAATAAACACATTTTTTGCTGGGATAATAATTGTCATGTTTGTAAGCATTTGACACAATTCTATCAAATTTATTGATTCTCATTGAAATGCATTGCAAGTCTAATCTCACTTTCAATTTCCATATTCAATTTCATTTCAATGTACTTAATTTTAATGACAAAAGTTTACCAAAGTATATCTGCATTGCACTTTAAATTTATACTGTCAACTCTCATCATGTAATAAATCCGTGTTTCTGTGTCAAAGTCGGCATCAATTAATTGAAATTGCAATGCAATAACAATACAGTAGCTTGTCGCTCCTTGTAATTTGAATCCTTTGCTTTTAACTTTAATTTAATGATGGGTGTATTTTAAGCATAATAATAAAAAGAGACGATAGACTTGTGGTGTTTGATTACATGGAATTTTTTGTATAATACAATTTCATTACGAATCCTGTTACTTACGTCTAAAGTACATCTTAGGGGTTATTTGAGCTCTATGAAATTATTAAAACTGATCAATTACTAACTTTTTACTCGATATGGTTGTTCTTAATGCATTTTAATGATTCAGAAAGTTTCTTTAGATGATATTTTTTTTATTGATTTAATTGATTAAAGATTAAACATAGTTTTAAAACTAGTAATGGGCTTTAGGAGTGTCAGAAATGTAAATTTGGTGAATGAGATATTTTTAACATGTGATTGGGTTGGAAATCTAATTAGGTTTGAAACGCACTAGGCTAAAATAAAGTTTTAATGAAATTACCTGCTGAAGTTGGAAGAGTTGCATTGGTTGGAAGTTGTCCTGAAAACTCCATATCCCAAAAATGTCCCTTTTTTTGGTTTATGTCTAGCCTACTTGGGCTTGTGTTATTTTCCACAATCATTAGCGTTCGCGAATCAGATAAAACAAAGCAAATATTATTAAATCAAATTTTTTCAACTTTGTTGTAGCTTCTGTTTTATTAGTAATTTTACACTTTTATGGCTCATTATTATTAATTTTCGTATACTTGTAGAATACTTATTAAACACTTTTATATTTTTTTTAAATTTTTATGCGGCTTGCATAAATGGGAGCTTCAGAGCTCAAGAATGTCTTCCCAACGTGCCGTAAACGCTTCCCCCGAGAATACAAGTAATAAAAATTTGCTTTCACTTGAATCCTCTATTGAGATATTTTAAAGCATGTAATACAAGTTTCAACACAAATCCTCTATTATTGTCACTTAAATTCTGTCACTGTCATTTCACCTTTCAGACAACTCACCGGTAGCAGTTCTTCTCATGTATCAATGTCACCAGTAATTTCAATACAAAATAACAACCCCAAGTAATTACTTATTACTTTTATGACAATTCAAAATTTATTAAAAAATTTCCCTAAAACTTAATTTCCTGACTTCACAATCTCCCTTTATTTCTCCTACTGATTCACCCTTTAAAGAAACAATCCACTATAGCTATCTCCCCAAGGTGATGGTCACACCGGTACAAGACATCAATTAGATCTGTGACGATAAAAGTAGATACTTGGTGTTTAATAGGTGGGTGACCGATTGTATGCAATGTAGTAGATAGTAGTAGCAAAGTCTACTAGTCTCAGTACAAGGGTAACTTGGCTAATGTTTCCAGAGAATAATAATAATAACACTCTCACACTCCAACTACGATGGGAATAGGAGAGAATAAGAACTATTGAATAAAAACCCCATCTGATTGCACTGGAAATTAAAATTGAAGGTGTTAGACCACGCAGGTAGGACAGGTAAGTGGTAGCAGTCTCGTACTAGTTAGTATCATGAGATGGAGAGTTAAACAAACCGAATAATAATAGTAATATCAACCGAAAGGATAAGAAGTTTGTGCGAGTTTTTAGCTTTCGAGTTTAGCTCAGGTGAGGATGAGAGGAAATGAGTGAGTCAATTGAATAGGTAACATTCACTTGCATTAAATGATGTTTAGTGAGCTGTGTAAGTTAAAACGAATGCCACCACCTGCGCCTCCAAATCCAATCCTTACCAGCGTATTTAAACATCAAGAAAGATATCAACCCTTTAGCCCTAACTTCCAACACTTACCTGTGTGTAAAAAGCACCTTTACGTAAGAATAGGCAGGCAGGTAAAAAAGGCTTGAGGATAATCTTACCTGCTTATCTGTTCCCATACACGTACACACATAATAAGATGTAGTCACTAGAGGTGGTTAGCTAGTTCATTCGTTCATAGTAAATTGTGTGTGTGTGTCTGACTGATGAAAAAGGTAAAAAGCCCAGTGGAGTTACCTTCGTCCATTGGTTGCCCATCCTCAACAAAAGGCAATTTGACTCGTCAACTTTCACAAAAGAGGTGTGCCTCTCCGAACTTAGTGTGACCCGCCCATCATCCATCCACCTTTATCTTTATCTCACCTGCTTTATGAATCCTTTGGGCTTTTTCCACCCAGGCTAGAGGTTTAACTGGTAACTGGTAACCCAAGCCAGTAACTATTAACATTAACCCTTTGATCATCATCATCATCAAGAGCAGTATCATCATCATCATTATCATCATCATATTATCTCTTCAGTCGCCTATCCAACTTCTTTTCTAGATCTCCAGAAAAATTTCAGTCTGGTTGTCTACTCATCTTCTTAATGTACATTTATGCATAAAAGTATCATCTTCTTGGACTTGGGTCTAAGTATTTAATCTTTTATATTTTACCAAGAAAAAAAAGTTTTTCGCAAAGTTCAACTCTCCCATTGGGATCTGTAAGAGATGTATCTTCGTCTGTAGTTTATTCGTTATTTGCATCATCATTGATTTTTGAGCCGGAATGATGCGATCAGAAGTAGTAATATATAATAAGCTATTTGTTTTACAAGCAAATAGATTATGATTTCTTTAGTCTAAAGGGAACCACCACTAAGAATATATAAAGGTAGACTGGACTGTTGCGTTGGGTGCTAAAAAGCTGAGGTTGAAGATGAGAAAGATTTTTGATGCTATAAGACGACTATTACTGAAAAGTTGTGGTGGTGGTGGTGGTTTGGGTGTAGTGGTGACTGACTACTGACTAACTTGCATACCCTTGCCTATTGAATCTTAAGCTTGAGTTGGTTTTGACCAGTTATTATGAAGTAGTTTAGACTAGACAAATTACAGAAAATAGTCGTTCTTTGATCAATCACCTTAGCTCACTCTTTGATTGTCTTAGTCTAACAATGTGAAAATGATTGTGGGAAATATTTTCATATATTGATTAATCCATTGGATTGTCTTGAATCATTTGAAACCAATCACAGAGACTAGGTTCCTATTATGTACAACTTTTATACAACATTCTTTGAAAAATTAGTAAATACTTGAAAGAGGATGTTTATTTCAGAATATGTATACTAATTTGGCTAAGGCATTGTACTCATGTCTCATCATTCAGGTATGTTAAGCTTTTTGATTAAGAAAGCAAGTAAAGACTAGGCTGAGGGAAGAAAGTAGGGATTTTTAGTTTGATTTAAGAAGAAACCCATGACATTTTGTTTCGTTGGAGTCTTGCTGGATTTTAGGATTCTCATGGGCATTGTGCCATGCATTTGTTTTGTTTAGATTTTTATACACTTTCGAAAGACGGAAACAAAAATGATTGAACATACAATAAAGAGGGTAAGAGATAATAATGAATGACATATTTGAACGTTTTAAGCTGCCAACTAAATTTATTATTATGCAAAGCGTTCATGGAGAGTTTGGCATGGAAAAGGAAGGATATGACGATGTCATAATATGATATCACATAAGAATGCGTTCAATATTACAGATTCAGTATGAAGTAACAAAACCCAGATTGGAAACTGAAATGACTTCTACATGACCTGGGTACCTTATTGTGCATGCTGGATGATATGTCAATATTGAAATTGCTTTGGGGTTGACGTGTTAAACATTGCTATGAATACAAAATAATGTAATGTGTGTTTCTCATAGGTTTTAAAACAGTTTCATTTGATGATGTGATTATGATGATGTTGATATGTGACATATATTTTGCTAGTAATCTTTTACAAACAACCTGAACGTGTCTAGATGGCTGAGATTGTAAAAAAATAAGCTTAATTTAAATATTTGAAGTGTAAAAGTGAGCTATATTTTACATACTGGTTGACTTTGCAGTTAAATTCATTGGATTTTTGAAATTTGTTAGACAATCAGAAGAGGACTAATAATTAATAAGGAATACGCTTGTTTAAAAATGAAGTCCATCCGAAGAAATGCAGACATAGCATGTTGTGATTTTAGTGTTAAAACCCCCGAAATGAACTCGTTCCCAAGACCTAATTTATAACTGCTTTTAATTTAAAAAAAATGGCTCTCAACTTTCCACATCACATAATGACAACGAGAACAAAATAAATAACCAGGTAGGCATTTCCTGTCCAGATAAGATTTAGATGTCTTCATCAAAATTGACACAACGTAACTTCTTATCACCAAAGATAAAGATATAACCGTTGGGGGTTCCCTAAAAAGATCATGTCCTCGTCTACTCAACGATAACCTTGTAGACTGTAACAAATTTTTTAGTAATAAGATGAGATCAGTCGCTGATTTTGGTTAAGATAGTAAAAGGTGTTGAAGATTTTTTAAGGTGGTTGAGTGACTTACACAGGTCATTTAGTAAGGAAAGCTTGGGCTTTGGCCTTTAAATAAGTGAGACGACGTGCTTGTCGCCCTTTATCTTTCTTTAAAACTTATGGGAAATATGGAAAAGGGGTGACTTATAGCCCATTTGTCTTAGTCGGCTTCCAGCAGTGAAATTTACCATATCTGCCACTCCCATCATCATCCTATTACAGCTCATATCATAATCACAGCAGAGGGAAAATCTCATTCACTTTTTCCTTCACAATCATCATCAAAAACTGTCAAATTCTTATTCATAATTCTCAAATTCAAATTTTGATATTAAACTCTTCATAAGTTTAGCCTTTGAAGTTATTTAGATTTATTTTCATAAATGTTATAACTTTTATAAATTGTTGTAACTTAAATCATAAAAGTATTCAAATAATTATGGCCAGTAGTGAAAATGAGGACTTATTTCTTTTGTAAAAAGCATTTTTCAAGTAAAGGTAAGGGGGTTACGTGCCATATAGCTTTTAAGTAAAATGTGAAAGATGGTAAAAAATCCCAATTTCCTTTGAGTGTTTCATGGAATCAACATCGTGTGGTGTGGTCTTGCACAGTTCATTATGCTTTTAACCAGTAACAACTTAATAATCCATAAAAACATAATATTCTCGTGTTAAGCAAAATGTATCATGTGAACTTTTTGTTAGACTTAAGTAGCATGGTTTTATTATTTGCTGTACTTATTTTCTTCTTTTATTCTCAATTTTTGACTGATACGTAACTGCTTAATTTCATTGGTAGACTTACACTTTCCAAACTTGATATTAATATGATTGTGTGGGTTTGTAAATTATTGGGAGGGTTTTTATTCCTATTGTATTATAATAATTCACAATAGGAATAATTAATTTATTAATTAATTTTTATTATCCCAGTGGTAATTTAAATTCAGCATTATGAATTAGTATTTAACATCTTTACTAAAACTGTTAACAAAATTATGAAAATACACTAATACTATAAAATCTTATTAGGTGTATACATATTAAGGATTTTTATAAAAGGTTTAACTCGTTTTATCTATTTAAGAAACTTCAGGTCAAGCAATTAGCAAATCGACTATCGAAACAAATAAATAACTGACATAAGGGTTATATAAAGGGTTGGAAGTAAAACCTACAACTATGAAAGGAACCCCATTGGTTTTTAACAACTGAGGCCTTTTTCTACACTTGAGCTGTAAACAGGTATGTATAACTTAAGCCTGAAGCTATGTTCTGCCTAATCCAACACTACCTTTGATATTTAGCAAAAGATTTTCCCAAAAATAATTCGTTCTACCTGTCCATTGAATTATTAATTTATTAATATTATTAATTTTAAAATATCATATTATTCTCCGTTAATTAAAATTTAATCAATCTAGCTCACGTGTGATCTCTACGATAAAATAATATACAACGGTAATCTCATGTCAAGCCATTGCTCTAGGCACCACATAACTTTATTAAATGGGATTCACAGCTCCATCACCATACTTCATTTTCATCCTACGAATAATGGTGATCATGATAATGATGATGATACTTATAAGAATGCTTATTTTTAGTTTTTGGAAAGAACAGGTCAAGATTGCTTATGAGAAAAGTATGTAAAGCTATATTAATTGGAAAATCATGATATTTTTGCACGATGTATTCTATCATCTGTCGTTTATTAATAGACGTGAGAAGTTCATCACATAATGATCATAATCTACTTTCAGAACCCACTACAACCTAAACCTTCCATACTAGCTGCAGTATTAGAAGCACCCCTCCTACTACAAGAGTTTAAGTGTGAGTTATATAAAAGAAAAGTTGGAGATTAAGAGGAAACAACAAGGGATAAGATAAGATATAGACTTAATCCTCCTTTTAGTACTTTGATTTGCTTCAATAAACTATTTATCTGAGCTCAAATTGTCAACAAGTAACTGAACAATTGTATTTTTAAAGGGATACCAAATGTTTTTTAAATGGAGAATGGAAAAGTGCTTGCAATAATAAATCGTGCAATGAAACCTTATTAGATGTAGGAAGAAGTGCTCTGGTGCTCTCAACCTGAAAAGCCACCTACAGAGTGAGAGAAAAAGAGAAGGTGTATAATCTCAAGTGGAAAATGCTATAAAAGGTTTAATAGAAATTCATCATGGAAAAGAAGAAGAATTTGTTACAAGTCGGAGTAAAAAGACGACCACGACCACCATCGGCTCTTTACTTTATAATAGGCTAGAACTATTCTTCATGTCATCCTTGAATTGAACAAGTAGGCAGAAAAAGTATATTCTTTTTAGTTTTCTTAAAAATAGTATTTTTAACATTTTTAACACTTACATGTCTTAAAACATCTTTCCGCTTTTCTATTGTATTTTAAGAACCTGTCTCATGGCTAATTTCACACTAATCTTCATTTCGCTGATTTAACTGATGTGCGGAAACACACCCACAACCAAGACAATGCAAATACAATTTATTATACTTTTAAGTGAAAAATTCGCTTGTGGGTTATTTTTCTCTGAGTATTCACGATTGGATGCCCATTTTTATTTGTTAAGTTGCTTCAATTTGCTGACCAATTGGTTTTTTTGGATTTCCCAGGTGGAACGAAGATGAGGGTGGAAACTTGAAAAAGCTTTTGAAAAGTTGAGTAGGTTTTGTTTTTTATGTTGGGAATAATTCAGATAAAAATAATAAAAGGATATTAAATAAAAGTAGCTACGATTTACCTAAAGAAACACAAGATAGTTTTTGGGGGCAGGTTGATAACCAAAATCTCTAGAGACAGCTATCTTATATAATATTAAAGTTCAAGCAACTTCCTGAGGACAAAATTATGTTTATTTTTAATACAGGATGCTCTAATCTTCTGAAAACTAATTATGAATATAAGAATATATAACAAGTAACATAATAGCAATTAGTTAGGTGCAATGTTTGAGCTAAGCAGTCTCTGATTGTTAAATTCTAACTCAACAAATACATCACAGATCAATACAAGGATAAATGGGATGAATACCTTCTAAAGACTTTTTATCTTTAGTTTGATTGAAGATGAGAGACCAGAGAGAGAGTAAATGGGCTGAGGACTTACTGCATATTGCCTAGAGTGAAAGAGTAGAGGTAGAAGGAAACAGGTATAAAGATCTACTCATTTCAATCCCTAGTATCATCCTCATCTTAATCTTCATCTAGAAAATAAATGATTTTTTACCTTGTGGTCAATACTACTTTGTGTAATATGATGATGATGATGACTGGTGCAAATATTATGTTGAACGGGAGTCAGAATGAGAATAATCCTCAAGTAAAGAATCCTCTGTATCATATATGATGGACAAAGTGAATGCCGTGAACTGTAAAGAACTGTGAGCTGATGAAGAGGAGGTATCATTAAATTAATTCAAGTTTGCTATGGTCTGCATTATGGAACTGTCAAAACTCATAATTATATTGATGAAAGTTGGTTTGATTTGCTTTCGCTTGGTTCTAACTTGAGGTAGAAAAAATCGGGGCAAAAAGTATGACAAGTGATAAATGTGGTCTGGTAGCTCACATCAAAGATTAATTTCCTCATCTCAACATCATCTTCTTCTTCATCTACATCATCTACTGTTATTGCACAACTCTGTACTCATTGCTTTATATCATATCCCATGGACCTTATTCCTCCGAGTTAGTCCAAGCAAACTCAATGCAAATGCAATGCAGTTAATGTAATATAATGCTACTATTTTCATTATATCTCATGCTCACTTTTTTAAAATCGGAAACTTAACATTTCAAATGCCACTTGATCATCAATAAATATCAGGTATCACACTGTTTAATCATTATAGAATTTTACTATTAGAGATTTTAATAAATCCTCAGTTCCTTTGACAATCCTGTGCATTTGATTGAATATAAATTTCATCCAGTGGTAAATTCGTTATAGCCATATTATTACACCACTGGATGAAATAACACAGGTACAATACAGTACAGTTGAGAAGGGGAAGATAAAAATATTTAAATCTGGTAGATCCTCCGTTTCAAATGTTTCTGTTTTGAGATATTATAGGTTGTAGTGATCTTTTGACTACAAGGAAATAATTTTTCAACTCTAACAAAGTCATAAAAATATTTTTATTGATTGCACACCCAAGTGTGCACTCAACTTTATTATTAGGAGTTGAACATTATAAATAAAATAAATAATCCGAATAAATTATAATTTTAATAGTATTCTTGTATCAACTATATATTACATGAAGATAGGGAGGAAAAACATGCGGGATGAAGAGTTTAATTCCAGATGTTATTTGTGTCCATAAAAGATGTAAGCCTATGGGAGATGAAAGGGATTGATGATACTCAATCAAGAAAGACCCATATTTATCAAACACCTCATTGGGGTCAGAGTCACGTCATGTCATAATATTACTTGTTACTTGTATCGTGCATCTTGTATTATTATTTGTTGGCTACTTACTTGACTGTGTTGTGCTTATTCAATGGAAATAAGATTAAAATATCAATAGTTAAAGATGCGAAGCTTCGTCGTGCATTCTTAAGAATGGTATTCATTTCATCAAAAGATCGCATCAATCACAAGTAGCATCTGGTTGGTTCCTGTAATCTTTAGCCTTATCTTGGGATCTGATTGATCTACATTGGCGTATGAAATTGTTATATGACTTGCTTTTCAATGTGTAATATAATTCAAGAAATCACGTTTGCCAAACAAATCATCCAGATGCTCAAGCTTTTTAATAAGTAAGTCGTTGAGTGGAAATCAGTAAGGAAGATTCCTTTCTGTAAAACTTCAGATAATATAAAGCCATTATTATTAGTAACGGATTTCAAGTGGCTTTGGTAAAGTTCATCGTTTGGTAGAAGTAGGATTATTTAGTTATGCTGTGTATATTAAAATACTGAATTCTGTTAAAACAGGAAATAAAAGCGTAGAAAATCGGGGGGCGAGGGAAGAAAAAGTCATTCTTAAGGAATTTTATTTCAGAAAAGGGGCTAACTGCTTTTTTTATAACTGGCATGATTTATGAAAATTCTAACTTTTTCGTAAAATGGTTGCTTCATCAAAGCTTTGAGATGGTACAATGGTACCATTATTTCAATTGCTACGTGAGTCTATGCTTTATTTTATTTTTTATGTCAATCCCAACGAAGTAGAAACTATCCTGACCTAAAAAAAAGTTTTCAATGTTAACTCAACTAACCAATAAGCATCTAATACTTTTTATAATTTCGAAACCGCCTTAAGAGGATAAGGACATAAGTTGTACGTCAGTATTACACACCCTACGATTTGAGTTGAATATTGGTTGTGATCAATTAAGATGGCTGATGTTGATAGATATTTAATTTTGTAATCAATTTGTTATCAAAGATATCAACTTAAGAAAACCTACTGCACATAACATAAAGCAAAGTATATATTGTAAGGTGAGGAAGTAAGGATAACCTTTTATTTCATAAAGATGGGACGGCACACCTTTAACTCGCAATGTGCATTAATGCAACTTAAATTCCAAATAAAATTTAATCTGCAAAACTTGAACTTTGAATTAGATGAAAGAATCATTTTAAGGAATGAAGTTAATGGGTCAACTAACCATCCGCCACAAAGGAAAGCAACAACTGCGACCGAACTGATCTTGAATGTTAACCCAGAAAGACTTTAAAGCTTAATGGATTCTTAATGATATGTAATGGGAGACTGTATCTCTTGTCTGGAGAAAAAAATCGTTTGTTTCGGGCGTTTTGGATGGGAAAGCATTGTCACTTGTCTAAACTGAATGAGCTACAGGGCGACAACCCGTCTCTACACTATAGTCAACTCACCTCTAAGCATATATATTAAGATTTTTTCTCAATGAGACTCGGTCCACATCTTTGTTGCGGATGCTCTTTATACACATTTTCTTGATGTCATTAAATTAGGACTCGTACTATTGTTCTTGAAAGAGATGCGCTTATAGGAAGTAATAGGAACAAACAAAATCAGACTTTCAGCTTTTACTCATACGTACTTTAAAGTTGTCTGCCTGCTTTACCTGATCAAGCTGTAAAAACAAAAAGCCAAAGTGTCCCATCAAGTCGGCAGGTAGCAAGTGATTTGGGAAAGAAATCGGGAAATATCGTCTAACAGGACCATAATTCAATGGACTTGAGATAAGAACTGGACATGGAGTCGGCACATCGTGTACAGTTTTAGTAATTAGAGGTGCATCACCATCAGTTCCCATTTCCTTCACAGCATCTTGATGTCTTCATTAGTTTTATGTCCATCTCGTCACAATTCACTTTTTAATCCACCAAATAGAGACATTCCATCTAAGTGACCTCCAATGCAAACCAGGACTGGCTTCAATCCTTCAAAATTGAAATTCTGGAAAAGCTAATCTTAAATTTAGTAGGTGGAGGGTAAAATATACAAGTACCCAAGTGCAGTATGATGAAATGATTTAAATTGATCAAGGAACTGTTTGTAATACGTATTTTATTGCATCGTTAAATTTATTATTTAGCCTTCAATGTAGCTGATAAATTGTTTACCATTTCTCTAAGCTTTTCAGGTCATATGTCACACGATGAGTCATTTAATATTTAATCCATTGACGAACATGAGTGAATAAGTTACTCATCCTCTTCAGTTTTCTGATCCTAATCTTTACTAAGAAGATTGTAATTCGAAATGAAAAACATTGAACTCATTCTTAATGTAATGATTCGTTTATGTTGTAAATTTAAAGATGAAATTGATCATTATTCTATTATTAATATGAATGTTATTGCCGATGCAATCAGCAGGAAAGGATTTTCTGGAATGATTATAAATAAATAATAATTATGTTTGTTTGACAGTTGTCACAACGCACAAAAACACAGCCTTTGCAACTACTAATACAAATAAGGATTATTGATAATCCCAAGGTGTACAAAATTGTTACTCATCGAGAAGGAATGAGTAAACATGTTAAGTGTATTATTGTTAAATTAGAGTTGTTTTTTATAAACTGAAGCAAAGGTTAATCTTGTGATTAGGCTTAGATGATTTTATTACGATACGTATCCTTTTTTTGTAAAGGGTTTGTACTGGGGACAAACCTTTGTATTGACTGTTATTAGTTGATCTAGCTAATTTTGCTATTTTCACCGAATTTTTTATCAAATTTTTGCCAAAAGACTGCATTCACCCAGCTTTTAATCTGTAGGAATATTTTAGGCCCCTGATTTAATTTAGATCTTGCCAACTTTCATCATTGTGTATATTCACCAGCTTTTCACAGTATCCATTACATTTTCCTGTAACTTTGCTGTTAAATTATTCAAAGTTTTTTTTAAATATAAAAAGCCACTGTATACTATTTCGTGAATGGATTACTAATTTTGGTACAGAGTCTCAAAATAAGGTGTTTAAATGTTTGCATAAATTGTCCTAAAACCCGAAAGACGAAACATTAGAAGAAAATAGAAGAACAATGTAGTGAGGTAAATCGTAAGCTATTTACAATGCCTACTAGAACAAGGTTTTTTTCAGCCTAATTGGATTTTTAGAAGAATTACCCATTACGTTTGATTTAATCGAATTGTTTTTAATGATTATATTTTGGTTTTGAGATTGATACCATAATTTTAGGGAATATTGAGACAATAAATTGTTCTAAAATATATCATAGCTCATATTATATCTATAATCGTTTTGGGGGAACAAGATCCCTTTAATGATACGAAGCTTTCGGGATTTTGTAAAAGGCTGACTTGATTTCTTTTCCCAATCTTCCTCGGCACCCTTCATCATCCATCTAATTTAAATCCGTTCGTTTTTTTACAAGTAAATCTACCCAAAATGTAAATCAGAAACACCCCATTCCTATTCCCTTGTACTTAATAAAAGGATTGAAACAAAGCAAAAGTCTCTGATATTATGAAATATATCCTAAGAGATCTCATGTGTGTCGCAGGGCAAAAGTGCATGATGTTTTCACTCTGAAACATTTTACCACTTACTCTGTGACTAACAGCAGGCACATACAATTAGACATGATAGATAATAATAATATTATTATGACTCTGATGAAGGAACAAAGATCGGAGCCAGCCAACAACCAAGCCTCACGCAATACAAAACCACAAACGAAACACTTGAAAAATGATTAACCCTTTACCAACTAAATATTAAGGAATAAATGGAAAAGAGTGAACAGAGAGAGTTTAAGAAACTGCTTTTATCCACAAATAATTATTCTTTTTCAGATTTTTTTCCTTAAAATTGAACATGGCGTCTGCACTCATTCGACTCGACGGACTCAAAAACTCTCATCGGTTCGACCAATTATGAGCAACTCAAAGTAGAAATTCTATACCGATTCCCATTTTTCATCCGCCTATAACATGATTACTGGGGTGTTGAGTAAATTATTAGCAGCAGGAAAAGAGAAAAATGAGGAAAAACAGACTCAGATGATGATACTTATAATAATAATATTATTATTATTATTAAATGTTATTTTTATTATTACCTGTTGTAAATAAATGCCCCTTGTACCTACCTTGTCTTTTGTGTACTATTTCATCTCAGAATAAATAGTGAGTGGCTCTGACAATGGAGAGTAGACAGTCTTGCTTTCATAAGTAGATTATCACCTTGTACTCATTTAATTACACCTTTAACAAAGATGTTATTAATATTAATCATGAGATCTCTGGACGTTTTTTCCATTTTCTTAGAAAAATATATCAAGCATTTTTATATTAATTCATGTTGTTTATTTTCATAATTGGTTAGCACTTTTCTTGACGGAAGAAACACGCGGTGGATGGGTAATGATGTGCATTTTTATAATGCATACATACCCATTTACATTAGGGTTGAAAATTAACACAAGTGTTTGCATTTTTGAGTATTTTACCTTATGATGAGATGACTCTTGTGATAGAGTTTTCTGCATCTGTTGAGGAAACAAGGAAGATTTTTTTTCGGAATCTGGTCTGCATGTCATAATAATAATATATGGTTAGATCATCACTTCATCATATACACTGCAGAATGTGCCTTTGGTGCCCTTCATGCTTGCTACAGACTGCGTCCGAAATTAAAATAACCATTTAGCTGTGTACACTCACGGACATGCAAAGCGTATAAATGCTCTGACAATTGTCGAATGCTTATACAAACAAGAAATTTAATAATATAGGATTTAGCATTAAATATAATTTTATTGATTTTTTTAAAAGTCTGTTGAAATTTTGATAATTGGTTAATTGTGTATACCAAAGGTATTGAATAAGCTAGGAAAAGTATGATTTTAGTTTGGAATAAAAAGCTTGCTACTGGTAAGGATTTTCCACACAATAGTTGTAACGTCAAGTCATCACTTACTTAGGGATGGACAATGTATAATTTATGATGATTATAGTAGAATATTACTTTATTATATTACTTTAGTAAAATGTTATTGTCACTGACTTGAACATAATGTGCAGTGCAGTAGCTAAACTTTAATTATTAACTTGTGATTTTAAATTTTTTTTTCTAGAAAAGATTAGACATTGATCTTAAGGTAAAGAGGAATACACAATGATTTATCAACAATTTAAGACTCTTATAGAGATAAGATATTATGAGTTTTAATACTAGGTAAAAAAATTAAATTAAACTAGTCAAGTTTGTGGCTTCTGCCATGTCACATTCTCATTTATTGGTGTTATTCTCTTTTATGAGTGGAAAACGAATGTACTTAAAATTAAATAGAATGGATGAAATTAGACGATGAGTTGTAGAAAATTGAGAGGAACTTTGGGTTCTACTATTGACAATTGAGGTTGTAATAAACAAGTATTTAGAGATTGATCTGACGAAGCTTCATTCACTTTTGAAGAATGCTCTTCCCTTCATGATTAAACAGTCTGCTAAAGCCAGTAGCATTTCATGAACAATAGGGATAATGAGAAGTTACATCCTGTAAAGAAAAGTTGTACGCGAATCATGAAGTCAAGAGACAAACCTATTTAATGAAATCAAGAGAATTGAGAGAATCATCGTGTCTACAAATAAGTTCATGTACCCTTCACGATTACAATCTGGTCACGAAGTCAGAGCACAATTCAAAGGATATAAAGTATAACTGTATGAGATGTTGCTTTTTTTCATTAATCTCATCTACAATTTAATCGATATTAATAGAAAGAAATCCTTCCTATTAAATTTTTGTCTTCGTGGAGATAATATCATCCAATTGAAGCTTGTTTAGACTCTCGAGTTCCAAAAGGAACTTTGGGATAAGGAATGGAAATTATTGCAGGATCTGATTGCACCCCGTGAGTTTAAGAATTTTCATATGCATTAATTTTTTTAATTCAGTGGTTTTTTAAGTTTGATTAGTTAAGGAGTATAACTAACTTATGATAATATTTTTATTAATGGAAGGTGGAGCATGTACTTTTTAAAAAAATCATTATCGTTTCTGATCTTGGAACATTTTCTAAGAAATGGAGTTATCAATGCTGAATTTTGAGTTTAGAAAATTGATTTTTTTTACAAATTTTGGTAGTGCATATTTTTTAATTTTATAATATCACTCTACATAAATTAACTAGCCTTTCCAGTACCCGCATGAGTGCGATGCAACAACTGGAAAAGCACAAATACGATAGTGGCAAATCTTCCATTCTCAAAGGTAAAACTAGAAATTAAGAAGATCATAGGTGACATTTTATTTTTGAAATCATCCAAAACATTTATTTCATTTAACAAATTTTACAGAACGGGTCGTTAAATAACAGTCTTTGATGCACTTGTGTTTAATCAATTAAGACGTTGCTGGTCTGAAATACGCAAAACACGCTTTAAAGTTTAGAAACCAATTTTTGAAGGTTTGAAGAATGGTACCATAACGATATCGATTGAAGACCTGGGCAAATGTTTTGTCAATTTTAACGTGATTTTGGGCTTGCCACATTTGATTTTGTCAGCTTCTGTAAAATTTAGCAGATTCACCGAGCCAAAATTTGCCATTACAGTCATCGCCAGATTGGCCCAACACCAAATTAATATTATCATCCATTATTATTTTTAGTGACTGAAACACTCCTAGTTCTTTTTTCCTCATCTAAGCTTGTTCTTACAATGCAATCCATTGAAATCCTAAGAATCCTATTTTGATAATAAACGACAAAGCTTACATCGCGTATACATCATTCGTGAAGCATCTCTTATAAGTCAAAGATTCTAGTTGTATTGTTGACCCATCTCATTCACAAAAAATATCTGATTTTAATTAGTCCTCAATAGAAGACAATTTTTGGGCTTGCCAACAAGAAAAAACTTAGTCTCCAATTAGCGTGACTTTATATTCTATTCCTACTTTTCAAGAATTTGGGATGTGGCATCGTCATCCAAAATAGACGTTAAGAAAGGTACTCCAAACTTCATACTAAATCAGTTTCATGCAATCAATTCATTTGAATGCATTCAAGTACAAGGAGCTTCAATAAAAAATAGTTATCACTTCTAACAACCACAGTAGTCTTTACATTACAACCCTTAGTATGATTTTTTGGTGTATTTTATCCTAAACTAGAATACAAGGCAGAGTCTCAAAGTCTCAACCTCAAAGCAAGCATTGTATCCTTCATATCTATTAAAATTCAGCCCACGGTTGAAAAGTCAAAGTTTTCAAGACTTAGCTAAACCAAGTACTATAATGTTCATTTAAGCAACAACCTTATTTGTTTGGATGAGTGATTTTAGTCTGTTCTCCGTATTGGTAATGGTATTATATAGCCAACACGATAAAAGGGAACGCCTATTGGTTGAACAGGCTTGCAATTAGCTCTTTTAACCTTTGTATACCCCAACAACATGCCTTAATACTAATACACTAAAGATAACTCATGATGATGAACAAAGATGAGTTGATGAGTAAATGAACTTGCTTCACAACCAACCACCTAAAAAAGCGGATACCCATCGTATTCTTATTAGTGTTCTGGAATTGAATAAATTTTAAAAAAAGTATAAACGGATGACAGTAAATGGAATGACAAATTTCTATGAATTTTGAATATAAATTATTAACAAGCTTGCATTGTATTTTTTGAATTATTTATGCAAGATGACTCGATGACTGGAATTGCCTTAGAGTTAAACGAAGTAAACTCCGGATGTAGCCATCAAAATATGTTTAGGATATTCAAATATCTAATTTTACAAAGGATGAAAATTACTGCAGTTGATATCCACTTAAAAAACAAAGAGAAAACACAATTGACAGAAGAGTTTGTTGTAGAGTGGAGTGGGATGAGAAGAATTAAAATGACATGGGAAACTGATGTAATAATATTGTTATTATTATTATTACTGCATTTTTTATCAATTGCTATTAACTAAATATGAGCCTACACGGTGGTACGTAACGTACACATTGTAAACCTCCGCTTGGCCAGCTTGACGGTGAATTTAAATTTCAATTCATCATGCATAATTTATTGTGTGGACAAATTTATTGAACCTTTCGCCTTCACTTGATGATAGGATATGATATGATGTATAGGAGTTGTCAGTGGTAAAAAAGCTAAACGGTTGGGTATCACTTTGAGGTGAATTCAGGTGCCATAGGACACTGGAAACAATGCGATGTAATTTCTATTGTTCTGAAACTCGCTTTACTTTTTCAGTAGTGAAGGTACATGTAAAAAAGAAGTCAACCACCCCCAACTTGCTTGCACCTTGCCCACTTTGTCCTCTTTCGGATGCCTAAATGATGGACAGGACATTGAATATTTTAAACTGGTTTATGGTGCATACCCAATAAAAAAATTACTTAATTACTAAATTTATATTAAGTACATTGGGCGGTGCAATTTTCTCACAATTTGTAACAAAACAATTTATCCTATTCAGCTTTAAGAGGAAGCATTTGGTCATCAAATAATAAAGTAGTTTTTTAAAGCTACTACTCATTTTAGCAAAAATGTTGTTAGTAAAATTTTAGATTATAAATTGTTTGCTTAATTATGTATTTAAGAGAGATAATTAGACAAATTATTGAAAGCTGGGTAGAATATACGCACACAGTGTTGAAATCTTAGTTGAATACTACATACGCTTATTCAAACTCTTTTGATGATAATCAACAAAATTAAGTAATTTTCTACTCGTTTGTCTTATCTTAGGAGTAAATCTGGAGCGTGTTTTACGAGCAATAAAAAGCATTGGTTCACATGTACTCAGGTTGTAATTCAGTTGAAGTATAGTTTGTACACGGATTTTATGAAAATCAGATCCTTTTTGCAAAGATTTTAAAGCTGGCTGAACACTTAGTAAATTTTTTTCTATTTAATTTAGTTACGCATGCAAGAAGTTCAATTTACAATTAGGTAATTCTTTGTAAAAATATTTTACATTTGAGAGAAAAGTGAGTAACTTTTAATTTCTATTTCATGTAATATTTTACCTTATAATTTTCAGATGAATCGGAAGCTATTAAAAAAACAAACCCTGAAATAGAAGGAGGATTCAAGCATTTAAAAAACACAATAAAATAGTTTAGCTTCCAGCTTGCGTAATTAGTGTGTTTGAGTACCACCTTATTTGCGTGAAAAGGAAACAAACGGTTGTGATGATACCCATAAGGCAAACGGATACTCATTCTATCTATCAACAGCAGTTAGTTAGTCAAACCCCCACAATTATTATTATTTCTATTAGTTTGACATTAATCCTCTTATGAATAAATGAATAAATAATATTATAAAAGTTAAAATTAAGTAATGATTTACATTCATTAATTCATTAAATGCTCATTTTTTCGTCAGTTGATTTTCCATTCGTATTATAGCAATTAGTTGAATTATTAATGGATAATTAATGCACAGACAATTGCTTTGTAGTATTTAACTTTTCATCCCTCATTCATTTTTATTACATTATCGCCCCCCTTGTTAAAACTGTCATTGTCATCTTCCCTCTTCATCATCATCATCATCTCTGTGTTGGGTAATACTATTATTATTATTATCTCACACATGGATGGGTGAGGCTCATTGTACATTTGAAACTTCAAACTATTGAATCATAAATACTGTCTGGTGGCTTCCGAAGCATAGCAAACTTGTATGATATAATAATAATAATGAAAAAAAGTAATAAGTTGAGAGATCTAAAGAGTTTAACAAGGAAACGGTAGGATGTGACTTTTAACCAGGTGGTAATAATAAGTAATGATATGATGATGATTTTGTGGTAGAGTGGTGGTGGTTGCAACTCATAACGACAGGTTTTCAATTTCCTTTGAATTATATGTTTTTATTTCCTCCTCATTTTAAATTTAAACTAACCACAATCATCATTCATTCTTTTACAAGGGACAATACCAATCTCTGGTCAGCAGCAGTTTATTATTCAAGCACTTGTTTATTTGTCATTTGGTTTTAGCTTTGAGATTTAAACCTTTTGACAGAGACCTTTTAAAAATTGTATGGAAGAATTTATCAACCCTTTTTCTCGTTTGGGGCTCTTACGTACTTATATAATATGCTTGTTGGACTTTATAGCTATTCTAAGGCAATAAGCTTTTATAGGGTTGTTTTATAGGCAAGTTTTTATTTAAAAACAAGAGAATATTTTAAACAGTATTGTACACTATGTTAGATGAAACGGTAATGGTTTCGTGATTCTTCCGGATCTTAGGATAATATTTTTAGTACAAAAATAGACAGCATACTTATATTTATTAGGTTAATTTTTCCTAATTTTAGTAGTTTAGTTCATTATGAGGTGATTAGGCTGAAAACCCCTTATCATGATCTTGATTGAGTGAATCATGAATTTTCTAAGTATGAATGATCCTTTTCTCCTCCTAAAAAGTTTTTACTTCGTGAATTCTTTGGTTTTGCTTTAGGAAGCACACCAACAAACACCAAGGCAAGGATCATTGGACACCTTTTTGACAAATCAGCCAAGTTTGACTAACGAATTAAATAACAGGGATAAAAATATGATAGTAGAAAAAGAATAAAAAAAAAACTTTGACACGAAAGGTTCAAAGAAGCCCAAAATTATCGTGTGGCTTCTACTTGTAATAATAATAATGACACATTACATAAAATTATTGAGTCGCACAATTTTAGTAACTAACTGCTGTTGGTGCAGGTTGATTTAAAAATATTTTAAGAAGAAAAAAAAACATGCTTGTCAGCAATATAAATTTCAAAATTTTTGTCTCGTTTTGTTCAACCCAATTTTTATAATTTTTGAATTTTTCATCATTTTTCCTCACTACTAATAAGCCTACTTGAGTAAAAGAAAATTGAGGGGTTGTGATACATGGGTAGTTTCTTCAGAGCATCGCTCGTACTTGTGAACAAGTTTCGTGTTGCGGTGCAGGGACCAGTTGCGGTGTAGTGTACGGTACCCTTAATTGGAGACATGCCATCCTACAGGCCAATTATGATTGACGAAATATGCGATAAAATGACAAGCATTATGTCCAAAATTAGTTGAAATCCACCTTTCTGGTGGCATTGGCGCCTTTGAGCTTCACTTTTCCGCTTGTAATTGATTCCATCATGTTACCAAATCAAATTTTGTAATCTAATGTAATCTCATCTTCTTAAACGCAAACATTCGATAGGTCTTAGGTACTCTGTTTCATGTATGTGTGTGTACTTTAAACCATACCAAAATAAGGTGAGAAACATTTACAAAAATACGTATGCTTTTTTTGTTGTATTTTATCCAACAAAGAAATTTTTCATCATTCAGTGTTCAAAGGTATTTCTTGAATCATTTAAAATCTAATTCTAATCTTGAAGATCTTGAATAAAAAATAACATGCGATTCAAATTCAATGCTAAAAAGTGTATTTCAGAAGCGTGCTGTTTTTTTTCTCATTAAATCACCTTGTCCTTCTTTTTGCTGTATGAAAAGTTGGTATTGATGAAGCCATAACCGAATTGATCTTTATTAATCTGCTGTACTAGAAAAATCAAACTGTTCTCATCTTCAGTTGTAAAACATCAAATAAAGCCGTGGTGTCATGTGGTCTTGTTTGTCTTCGTGTTGCTTTAATTCATAAAATATATTTCGATTTCCCCATATGATGACGATGATGCTGCGGTTTGTTTTCAATCATTTCATTTTGCGTGTCAAAACTAATAACAAGAGAAGTACTTGTAAAGTTTGATGTAATGAGTTTGAAACCCGGAAAAATGTCTTACTTGAAAGGATTTTCTAATTCTTATTTTTGGTTTACATATTTTTCCTTTTTCTATGAAGAAACATAAGAAACTTTAATTTCTTTTTGTATTGATAAATGTACACATTTGTCATCATTTCTTGTACAAGTACACGCTATATTCCTTTACGCACGATTTACACGATTGTGCTATTAGCTATTAATGGAAGGTTTGTTTTAGTATTTAGTACCTACTTAAATAGGTATTATTGGATAGGATCATTGGTTTTGTAGGTTTTTGGTTGCCGAAGCTTACTAGAAAAAATAATTTCAAATTTTAACAATTTTTTAATTCAATTTGACAGAAAATCTTTCGACAATATCATTATAATCAATATAATCTTTTGAGTTTCGACAATATCCTTTTTTTACAAATTTACTTTCAGCATAATATCATTTGTTTTTCAAGGTATCTATATCTTTGGTTTTTCTCCGTTGTTATCTTTGTTGCTAGTTCAGTAAAATTCAGATCATCATCTTATCTTCCCTTTGTTTGTGAACGATTCTTTGGCCGATTATTAAGCTGTATTAAAATTATGAATAAAAACTTGGAATGTTTTACAAATTTTCTTTACTTGCGGAATTTAAGGGTTTTTGTTATGCACGAGATCAAAATAAAATAATAATACAGCGAAACCATGCTATTTCATTAGAATTCATGCTTAGAAGAATATTACATTTAAAACAAACAAAAGATCTCTCTCTCTCTCTCTCTCTATCTAAAAACCAGTTTTACCTTTCACCATGTACCATATGAATAAATATAAAATGCTGTTGATTATCCCTACAATCATCATCCCAATATAATTTTATCATGCACCACACACTAATAGTAAATTTGAAGGCAAACAAACCTGCCTCAGGTGGTTACTCATGGGAGAAAATGAATGACATTCTTTCTTTGAATAGTAAATTACCCCAAAGAAATTCAAACAAAGGGATAGAAAAGCTTCCTTTCAAATTAAAACTTATGATGTGATAATTGGTTATAAAAATTAGCAAGAGAACAAAAGACACTAGTTTTTATAAACACCTCCGAAATTTAATTTCCTATTCAGTTACAATTAGCTTTTTTAGAGTATCAAGTTAATTATCAGAATACGCGATTTCTACGCAGATGATGATTTTTATTTAAGCTAAGCATCTACTACTGCTACTAGTCTTAAAAAACCTTAGAATAAAGACTCAGTTCTCAGCTTTGTTCCTAAAAATGTAAAGTCTATTTGGAAACATTATTATGTAGTACGGATTTGATTCTAAATTCAATCTCCAATCCTTTAAGTTTTAAACATGCAATGAGCAGAGTAGCATTCACATAGAGTACTTGTTCTTGAGTAAAATTGAAGGAAAAGCAATGAAGTGTATCTGATTCCTTAAGTTTGATGTTTGTATCATGTTGTTCTGCTTTCTTGATCCTTTTATGGTCCTGTAAAAAGAAATTATAATCCTATAAGTTGAAAGAGTTTTAGACCAATGATTGTTGAGCCTGTCGGGTGGGAATGGACTGATATTATTCCTGATAATCAAAACCAAAGCCGCAACAGCAGCAACAGATTAAGATTAGGTAATAGCTTGAATCTCTCCAGCTCACCGAACACATTGGGCTCAATGAAGGAATAATATAATATTTTCGGCGTGGTCGTTTATAGAAGTCTCACATAAAAAGTGAATGGTAGTAGTAGTATGTAGTAGTACTCTCGATAATATTGAATTGTATGGAGATGTGTAATGTAATGTGATGACCGACTAGTTTTTCTCATTAAGTTAAGTGGGGTAATTATCGTTAGACATTTAAGTAGAGATTTTCTCATGAGGTAAACCATTAAAATTGGATTACTACTAAACATGTCTGTGAGTCGAGACTGTCTAGCCACAGCACAGAAGTGGTGATTTCTTCTGTAATTTCATTAATTGTTCCCAATGCGTGGGTTTTAATAGATACTACTTTTTGCCAAATCTGGCTAAATTTGACTATTCATTAGTTTACCAGGTTTGGTTAGAGGATGGGGTAAATAATGGGATGTACTTTTATTTATGAAGACTATTGTTCAGATATGTAAGGATGATGGGGAGTAACAATATTTTAAATGGTAGTTTTGTACAACTATGTTAGATCCCACGCTAGGTGAATTCAGTTTTGATCTTTGGATATGACTGGAAATTACTTGGAATTTGTATCAGTGTTACTTGTATGGTTTAAACATATTTAGTCCATTTTGTTCCTATTGATGTACTGTCGTTATGTAATAAAGTGATTTAAAGCCAACCAGAGGCTTATTGGGTAAAATGTTCATTACCTTTTATATTCGATTTTTCTGTCACCAGTAATCTTATTTGCTTACATGAATGGTCTCTTAAAGTATCTTATTGTTACGGTGTAAGTATAAATCCAGGAATATTCTATTAATTTTAAGAGTGAAAACGTATTAATTTAAAAATTACCAAGAATATACATGAAATGTTAATTAATTAGAGAGCCATGAAAGTTTCAAATTATGAATTGAATAAACGTAGATCAGGAATTAGATAAATAATTCTATACTATTTTTGTAATCATGAAGTAGGTAATTATTATTATTATTATTATTATTATTATATTTATAGATGCATATATACATCAAACAATACGATACTTGCGTAACTTCATAGCAGGAATTAATTTCTTCTAAAGAAAAGTAAAGTACCACCAACCGGTTGTAGTACCTTTTGGAAACAGTGTGTTTCAAATCGGAAGACAAGCCTATAAGAAATAGGAACAGTTCTAGAAATCAAAGGATATATAAGGGATTTTGTAAAAGGCGTTTCATTACAATCTCATGCATGCCACTGACTGATTGTGAGTAAGATCCACGACTTTAAATTGTAATGACAGCAAGCTAGCTAATATATCACTGGATCCCTTGTTTTCAAGTCTCAGCTAGTTGAATGTAACAAAAGCATTTTAAAAATCTTATCATCTGGAGGTAGTTTTGCACAAGATGAAAAACTTTGAGAAAAAAGTATACAATAGACGGGATTTTAAAGTATGAGCTTTTATGTATGATACAGCCGGCTTACCGAAATATGTAGAGGGATATTACTATTGTCATCATTCTCTGTACAGTTAATAGTTTATAAGAAACATCAGCTCAATTCACCCGACTCGACATGTAGGAGACAAAGTGAATCTCTACTGGATGCAATAGGCGAGGTGTTTTCTGTTTTGAATAAAGAAGTAAGCAACCCTTTTCTCAGACAATTTATCTGTCAACTCATAAATCGTTCACATTTTATGCCACACCAAGCTACATTTATAATGTTTGATAAAAAAGAGTTAGTGCAAGTTTGAAGTGTGTGTATTATACTTTGTTCGATTTTTATTTTATAGTGTGCTTGTATTATCTGATGATCTTTAAGAGTAAATAAATGTAAGATACACCTTTTACTTAAGGATATATGCTTTGAGCTGAGCTTAATAGGTGTAGAAAATGGACTGAATTTTCATAAACTTTTAATTGAAGGAAAGTGTTTATACTGAATGAGATAGATGGGATAGGACTAGGATGTAATGGAATTATGGGATCACAGAACCTAAACACTTAACTTTTTTCTTCTGTAGTTAAAGAAACTTTGGACTTTGCCAAAGTCGGATTATGGAGATGAAGGTGGAATGTTGTTGCTATTTGAATTAAAGTAAAGATGCTTGGCATTTGAAACTTATAGTGTTTGATCGAATTGGAAATTAAAACCTCAAACGAGATTTTTTTATGCAAAATCTTATTGATCGATAGGCTACATGAGCCTATAAAAAGTCTTTGATTTAAGGTCGTAAAATTCTGTCCAAGAGCTAGGAAAAAGTGATTAAAACGATTATTAAAGGCAAATTATTTACATAGTGTAAGTCAATCTAGTATGTTTTAAACGGAATTCATAAATTTGAATTATTCTTGTTTTTTTTGAATTGCCAAAACATCATTTTTCCACGATGATCGGAGGGCCTCTAGTCAGTTTCATAAAGATTTTTACTGAATGAAAAACATTCAATTCAAATTATTGAGAAAAAGAACGAAACAGCAACTTAAAATACTTCATAACATTCTGAAAGCGGGTATTAAACGTAGTTATGGGTAGTAAGGAAAAAACAAAATATTTTAAAGCTTAATTTGATGCATTTGCGGTAATGCGTTTTTTAGCTGCAGAAATGGTAATTAACAGGTGACCTCAAATGATTCATTATTATGATCAAAGCAGAAAGCAGCTTTTACATGTACTTCCTTGTCATCGATCTCATCCAAAACCCAAAAAAGTTGAGCTAGCATCTGTCTCCCAAAAAGTGGCCCGTGCCTTGCTTCTAATCTTCTACCAAGTATTTCTTTTGTCGAGTTTTGTAATTTTAAGTGCGAGTGTTTCATCTTATTAAAAATAAAAAGCAGGTGGCTGTCTCTTCGCTTGGTCAGCGATCACAACTTTTCACAAAACGCAGCTTTTTCTTATTGTCAGCTTTCAAAAGCAATACAATTTTAGTCGGAATTCCACATTGCAGTTAAACTGAAGAAAACAAGAAAATAATACCAATGCATAGCTAAATTGAAAATCCTGTTCATGTAACTGAGTAAAGGTGCAAATTCTTTTTTTAGTCTAACTGTACATAAACATTTCAATTCAACGCTTAAGGCTTCACGTGGGTATTGGAATCTTGAAAGACCTGGATATGACAGGTGAATGGTTGATGTAATTTGTAATTTCATTCACAATTCCAGAAGCAGCCATTCTGCTCAAAATCAAACATAAGCTATAACTGTTGCCTAATCATCTTTACAATTAGAAAAGCGGACTCATGGGGTTGCTGGTAAAGTATTCAAATTGTTTTTTTCAATTTTATAGAGGAAAATTCTATAAATTTCAGCAAATGAACATTTTCTAATGGTGAGGTGTTTTATTCGTCTGATATGTCTTAAGGAAAGTTGATTTGAGAGACAGCAATAACCTCAACATTGTTTTTGCAGATTCTGAGCTTTTTGTTTCTAAGTCGGATGATCTTCTCTGTAGAAAATTTGTTTATAACTGGAAATTTTAAGGTAGCCTAAGCCATACGTATATATGCAGTAAGAAATCTGTGTAAAAATCAAAATTGATTTAATTTTAAATTTCAACATATTACAATAACACTTATGAGTAACAATTAAACAATAAAAATAGAATATCAAACAAACAGCCAAAAGCCTTTGAATCGAAAATATAAAAAATAGAAGGTATTCTATCTAAAGTACAAAAGCCCTGTCCACAGAGTTTTTATCCAACACGAAAAGCAAAATCTTTGTTCAGACGAAAGCAATCATAAAATCAAACAGAAAAACCTCTAATCAGATAGGCAACGTAAAATTATCTCGGGGGTTTTTTTCTCAGCAGAAGTATACATAAACCGTTTTATTCGATATCACGTATAATTAAAAATTAACTCAATGGAATAAAAAAAGCAAAGCGTATGCATAAATAGTTGAATAAGGTGACAAAGCATCAGATAATATATCATTATTATTATTATTATTAATATAATAAAATTGTTATTATGATTAATATTATTAAATAATAAAAAGGCGATTTTGCACCTAAGAGTGGTCTGGTTTCCTCTGTTGATAGATGAATCAATAATATAAATAATAAATTATTTAACACATTAGCCATAAAAAGGTTTAGCCCACTACTTTGGTTATATTATTACAAGATATAAGAAGGAGTTGAGATGATGAAGGATGAAGAAAGACGAGGAATAGTTAGTAGTGCGAGTTAAGCAAATACGAAGAGTATAATCCATGTAAGCTTGTTTTTAATTTTTACATGACACCTTAGTGAGCTAGCACTTCTTTAGAGGCAACACCAACCAACACCTGCTCCTTGTTAATAATTTTTTAAACCATGAATCCACCTTGCTTGTTAGAACGCGACTTTTTTTTAGCTATATATTTTTTCCACATATTTTCACCTTTTATTCTCGTACGTTTACCTAACAAGATGTATCTGTTAAAAAAATATTAATGTATTATATTGTTTAGGACACTTTAAATGTTAACAAGTTGGTCAAAACGTGGCCACCTCTATTCTTCAATGTAAACAATGGGCCCTTTGTCTATCCTAAGAATCCAGATGGTATTTTCTAATTTTAAGAAAAGTAAATGGACGATGAAGTAGAGAAGGTGATTCAAGTTTAATTTGAACCTTTGTATAAATAATACTAGATGAGATAAAAAGAAGAAGATGCATGTTCACCCTGGAAAGATAAAAGGTGTTTAAGCACAGAAAAACATTTGCTTTTGTATTCTATAAATAATATTATTATTGGGAGCTTGTTTGGTCTTTGGACGTGGGCCCTGTCAACAATCGATGGGACCAAAAGCAGTTAAAAAAGAATCAAGCTGAAGCTGATGGGTAATTTGTTACGGTATGGGTTTTTTGTAAAATGAATGAGTTATGTTTTCTTTCGGGGGCTCATGTAGTTTCTTTGCAATTAGAACATTACTTACTTCATTGATATTGGGAAAAGGTGTAGAGGGGAATTTTTGGAATGGAATTCGATTTATATAAATGAGGAATGCTTAGAATTCTGAAATAATAACACCTTCCCTTACTCTTAGTTAATATGTACTTAATAACTTTCTAAGGATTCCAGAAGCAATTCAAATCTACAAATAAAATAATATCTGATCAAGAAGCAAGCTTCTTCCCAAGAGACTTAACTAAAAGTATTCATGAATGGTTACTAGTTACCCACATTCATTCCCCAACATCAGACTAAAATTGTTGACAATGATGAATGAAAGTTTAATGTTATGTTGACACATGTAGCAGCTCAAAGTTATTATGTATTATAGAAAAAGTACAAAAAACCCCCTTGTAGTTGAAAGGGAATGTTATTTGTTTGTATTCTTCAATGTGTAATAGAATTTGTCAGAAAGATGAAGTAGAATTAAAAGTGAATGAGTTTGACTTGACTTATGCCGCAATGCCTCTGTATAGATAGGAACTAAAGATGAGTTTTACATAACCTTTGATACCGTCAGTAAAAGACGTTACCGATTGCCGACAAACCTTAGTTGATGTTGCTCAACAACATAACAGCAGCATACATTATAATATCACATGAAAAATCTGAAATACAGTAGCCTCACCAATAACAATAAAAACGGATTACATTATGAATTATGAAGTGAGTACTTATTAGATTTACAGGGGTAAAATAATTCACAAGTCAGTCAGTGTTGAGTTCCCTCTTGGATTAGATTCGGATGGAGATAAATGAACGGTGTTTTTATGAATCAGGTAAGCAATAATTTTCTTCTTGGTTTATCTACTAAAGGCATATAGTATGTGTAATAGTATGTAATAAACTGACCCCTGACATCGGTACATGATGGTAATAAAAGGCAAGCGGTTGGTAGGGTATGAACAAGATTTTCCAAGCTGCACCTTACTTTTTCATATTATATGAAAAATATTATCATCCTTGATGATTAGAAGGATAATTTTAATGTTCGGTGAGTGGAGATTGATGTGAAGGGATTATGTGACAAGAAGTAGGAACGAACAGGGTCCTAGGAAGAGGAATCGATCTGACGGAGGCATTAACTCTATGATAAATGAATGAAGTCATATGTGATAAGAATCAAGCGATGACATGACGGCAGCTTCCAATCCTCTCATCACATTATTATTACACATAAGATCATATTTCACATTCACATCCATGCATGCGTCTTCCACATCAGGTAAATCTTTTAAAGTTGGTCAGAAAGAACAGAGGCAAAAGTAAGTGTATAAAGATGCAAGATGATGCAAGGCAAGGACGACATATATTCATGAGAGATTCACAGAAGAGATGACAAGCATGATCGGAATAACTTAATCATTTTTGTGATCTCAAAAAGATGTTTTATTTCCCTGAATCTGAACCCATCATCGGGTTGGCTTTCCAATGTGTGTTATGTTTTAGAATCTTTCAAAACCATAAGGGTTGGAAGATTACTCAGATTCCCACTTTGAAATTGTTTTTTGTATGTAAAAGCTGTAATGGTTTGTTATCTGAGAAAGGAACACAATATTTTGCTTCTGTTGCACATACATACAAGGAATAAGCATAATGGACCTCAGTATAGGGGATTAAAGGATAGTAATTTGATAATAGGTAAATATTATCGTGATCTTGGTGGCACAATCAGTCACAATGAATTACCTCGGATCAGAAGAGTTACTCGAGTGGCCAGTAGTGACTTTATAGGTATGATTATTATGATGTGAAGTTGATCTTGGTTTGATTTGCTTTGGGTTTGCTTTTTCCTTACAAAAGTGATATTTCTTCCCATGTGAGATGAAGTTGGAAAATGGTTTTTCCTATTTAAAATGATGTTATGCTTTAATATCGTTGAAATGTTGAAAAATAATATTATTTGTGCTCTTTGGTCTCCTGAGTTTTTGAATCACATCGAATTTAATCTCGCCATGGTACAATGATACAATTGTAATACTACTACTACCTTACTACTTACTACGATATTATTAAGTTGGCGTGCTGATTGGGCATTGCATGCTTAAGTGTAGAATAGTAAGGCGCCGCTGTGTCATTATAAGCCCAGCATTTCGTGATCTTGCCTGACTCTTCTAATACAAAAAGTTATTCATTTTGGTATTTAAGAGATGCACCGTATCATCATAATATGTAATGTTATCAGTATCAATGTTAATTTCAGATTTTTCGCCTCATTACAATATCTCTCGTATATTATGGGATATGATATGAAATGATCCTCTAGAAGGATTGTGTATAGGTGTATGGTACTTATTAGTGGGAGATGAACTTCTTGAAACCAATTTGGTAATATTGTTACCAATCTTTGAAGGTTAAGTTAAACCGAGATTTAAACAGAATTTCCCTTTTTATTCTAGGAATTGTTTTAATCGTAATTATAATGTATATTATTTAGGTTCTGGAGTTATAAAGACACTCAAGTACACTTTTATGAGGTTGGGAATCAATGAGAAGCTGATACCGGATCAATTAAAATGGAATTGGTAGAGTTAGAGGGGTAATGATAAGCGTACAAATAATGTAACTTGCTGCATAGCATAAAAGGAATTGTAGTGTAGAGTGTAGACTAGATAAAATTAATTTAGATTTTTGTATAATATGGCAGACTGTAATGCTTTGAATTGTATACAGAAGCAATTTTGATGTTAGGTTAGATTAATCCTGTAGTTATTATGTACAAAAGGGTATTCGGATAGATTTTATATGATGTTACATGTAAGTGTGTATGGAAATTGCATTTGAATGTTTAAGAAGTCGTTAGGGTTTTTCAAAAATATTGCAAGCAGATTTAGTAAAAGATTTGGGTTGGACTAAACCAGAGGACGCACAGGCTCGAGCCTGCAGGCTCTCCATGGAGAGCCTGTGGGGA
>JAQGBU010000108.1:0-63829 GCA_034698605.1 Isotoma decorata
ACTCGAACGAAAGGAATGCGGTTGAAAAGAATGCTGTCGACCCAAAGCTACCTATTTTCACGTTTATTTATATAGATTCTTTATTTTGTCCTTGGCCATACTTCTCTCTATTCCCATCCTATTTATTTATACTACGATCTATTTGATAAAGTCTGGGACGTCCATTTACTATGAAATCTCTCCGAAAAACAATATTTGGCCTGGTGTACAATTTAATTTGGTATTTTTAAAATTTTAAAAATAAAGTTATTTCCTTCACGTATCGAGAAATTTAAGAAAATTATTAATTCGTGAGATTGGATTCGCTGATCCATTTGCATGAGTAAACTTCATGAATGTTCATGTTTATACATCAGTTTGCAATTTATTACCTAGCATTGAAATATAGTAACTTTCAGGGGGTTACTTTGAGATGTTAAAACGATTTCTGCTTTGGCAGGATTAAAAACTATAGAAAATATACATTTCCGCTGGAAATAGATTTAAAACCGAATGTAATTTTTAAAAAACAAAGTATCAACTAAAGAGAAAGTTTAAATTAAAAAGAGGGTATAAGTAAAGAAGGGATTTTATTCCATGGATAGCCCCGGAGAGAAAGCGAACAATTTTTATACGCAGTTCGATCAAAAGAAAAGTCGAAGGAGATGTAGTAAGAGTTTTAGGCTGAAGAGAACGCTTTGATGATCTAACCTCATGCGTCGCTTTCTCGCTCACGCTGATTTTTTATTCTATTTTTTTTAAATGAGATGATGATTACGTGTGTGTGCTACTTGTTTAGAATTTTTTCTTTGTATTTCCGATCATTTATTAGCACATCTCACAGTTTTAAATTTTTCAAATCTGTTTTCAATTATGGTTTCCTTAGGTCATGACGAAAAATGTCTAATGATTGTTCAGGGCCCTTGAAGGGGTCATTTTTTTTACTACCCCTCTTGAAAATGTTGGTTTTGAAAAATAGTCTTCATCTATTAAAAGGTCCTCACCTCAAAAGAGTCATTCAAAGGTTATAAAATTTAAATTTAAATCAAATTTAAAAAAAAATTTAAATCAAACATGAAAAAAAATCTCAATAAAATCTTTGCTCTTCGTCAATTTTCAGCATTTCTGTCCCAATAATGCTTTCGTTCAGGTATTATGAAACTCTGATTGTTTTGTGTGTGATGTGTGCTTGACGAAGATGTAATCCAATTCCAATCTCATCGTAATATTGAACCACGATATTAACCCAAAATGAAAAGTTTTGTATACAATCAATATTATATTATTATATGGGGTTGGAAGAACATGAATCTAAAAGTACAAACATTCTAAATCTGTAGGAATATTATTTTCTCTCTTATTTTACGAGTTATTTGGGAAATGACGGTTTTTATTCGGTGTGAACAACGTTGAGCTTGATTAAAAATAAAGAGTCGAGTTATTAAATTTTAAATGTTAACACCATTCATATAATTTATATAATTCTATAATAAAGTAGCCGTCGATGTTAACATGCTGTAATGAAATGTATCCATGCTTTGATTTCTAGATCCAAGGCTTTTGCTCCGTGGATCCAAGTCAAGACTTTTAGACTACCTGTTTGGAGTTTGCCATATTCTATGTTAAAAAAAGAGGTAAGAGAAGTGGTTGTAGATGACAACCGGATTTTTAGGATCCTACTCCCTAGCTTTGCATTTGTGTAAAACCCTTCTGAACAAATTGATAAAAAAGCTCATCTTTTGCAAAATACGGTAGGAGTAAATAATTCTTCCCAGTGTATTTATTTGACTTGGTGATAGTTTTAATAAGTAGCCTAAATCTTGTAATAAGGTACGTTTGTCAAATAAACCTAGTCTATAGTTCTTTGCTGAATCTATAAAAATGGAATTGGTAAAAAAAAGACAAACCCCTAGAAAAGTTTAGGATTATAAGGTATATAGCCTGAAGATTCGTACGATTTTTAAGGTATTTACCTCCAAATCCATATTTTCATTTGTTCTTTCTGATTGAGGTACTTTACCTTCACATGAAACTTATCCTCTGGGCACATAAAACTCCTATTCCAATATGAAAGTTATATTTCTGTGGATTTAGTAAACTTCCAATTATTAACGTGCAATCCCATTCTTTCAATCTTTACAATCTTTTACCTAATGAAGTTCAAACATTCTAATTGAAGTAAAATCCCCGAGACAACTCTATACTTGTACCCCAAAATCCTAATTCTGGCTAACCACACCCACACCAATTGCAATAATACTTAATAAAGACTCATAGACCAGAGAAAGGTAAAATATATTCAACTCATAGTAAATAATTCCCAACTAAAGTAGCAAACTAAGATATTAGTTTGATGGCAAAGGAAAGAAAACAACTTATTCGCAACTAAGAAGTCCAATTAAATGTGAAGAGTTCCAATTAAAGAGGCGGGGGGCGGATACCTTGTCCTTCTTGATTTAGTCAAAGGAACAAATGGAGAGAGGAAAATGACAGACCGTCAGTCAGTAAATGTCTATACAAGTAAGTAAAATGACAAGACGGGCAAAGCAACTATTCAACCCACAACAATAAAACATTTCAACAATTTCCATATCATTCGAATAAAAACTTAATACAACTTTTAATATGAATCAAATCACTTAAAAAAACTTCCATACCACGGCATTTCAACCATTTATTTATCATTATTGTTTTGCTTTTGACTGCCCTGCTAATGCTGCTGATGATGACAAAGTACTTGTGAACTTGTAAAGATTATCACTCTATGTAATTACTACAAAGAGGAATGAAACAGGTCAAGTCAAACATATTAAGGGGATATATGTTATTGTGTGTGTGTGTATGGGACTCATTTTGGCCATTTAGTTCTAATAAATTAATTTATATGCTAAATGAACTGTTGGGTGATCCATTAGTTTAGTCTAAATGGGTTGGGTGAAAACTGAGAAGGGATTAATTGCCAATATAAAGTCAAATATTCATCTGCTTATAGTTCAAAACCATCCACACAAATTGGGAATTTGTTCATAATAAAGTAACAAATTACTTTTGACCATGAATTTCTTTAAATTTGTATTCAAATCTTGTTCTCTCCATGCTCTGTAAAGTGTTCTTTTGCCAAACGTAGCTGTTAGTTAATTTGTCTTGTTTTGTTTAAAAAACCGCACCCTATTTTTGGTACAAGTTCTACATATTTTTTAATTAACATCTGCCAAGCCGTTGGCAATTACATGAGATGGAATAAACTTGGATAATATTGTTTCTTTAGGTATGTGCATATTCTAAGCGGATGCTCTTTATGATGAGTTAGGGTTTTACTTTTTTCACTTGGAAGATTAAGTTATACCGATTTGCTCTGCCCTTAAGATCAGCTAACTGACTGAAGATGAGATGAACAACGCCAGCCGAGCCGACCCTGGTATTCTCCTTTAAAATGATCCTCATCATCTCAAACTTATTTGACAGGCCGTGTTGAATCGGCTCCTTAAGAGGACTAACGCGGATTCTTATTAGATCCTTCTTGTGATACTTAGAAAAAGAGATTTAGCATTTTACAAGTAGGATTACAGATTAGCTTTTGAAGTTTACACAACTCAAATGCAGCTTCACAATTAGTTCAAAAGTAGTATTCGGATGCTTATTCGACAGTAAGCTAATTCAAGGGCTTCCAACAAGATATCAAGACCAACGACAGTATTATTAGCCCTGTAGGAAAAAGTCCCTTAGAAGTAATACTAAATTTTGCCTTAATTCGTTGGAATATAAAATAATACAAAAACTGCTAGACAGAATTTTAATTCCTAATGACATTGCCTCATGTAATGTACAAAAAGCTTAGTAAACTGCATACTTGTTCATTTTAATAAAAATTGATCTAAGAGAAACTTTTCATGGGGTTTACATACGAAAGTAGCTTCCGATTCTTGGTCAGGGGAATTAAAATGAATAGTACATTATTTAACTGTATACAATATTTAACAAGAAACCTTGTGTGACAAACCTTAGGAAAAAGCAGTATCTGAGGCCCTATATTCCTTTGATGCATGGTAAAAGCTCACTGTATGTTTACTACTTTGCATATGATTGATATGATGAGGTAAATGAATTAATGGTAAATTAATTAGTGGTAAATTAATTACTGGTAAATTAATTAATTAATGAATTAATTACTATTACAACAAAGTTATCAGAAACATTACCTAATCTCAGAAAATATGTAACGTTTCAACGTAGCAAAGTGAGACGTACATTTAACCTGTGTTTTATGAAAACTGAATTTGCATTTAGTTGGATTCCAATGATAGGATTTTTCTTCCAGATGAATGTTAGTTTATGTCATGTCTTGAATTTCCAAGTAATAATACCTAAGAATAATTATTGAGCCAGAGATGAATAAGCGTTTTTCTTAGCAGTATGGCTTGATAGTGAATAAACGCAAATGTCACGCATATTTACATATGCCTGGGAAGGAGGCATTTGTGCATTATCATTGCTCAGTGTTTCAAAGGTTAAATATTATATGCTTGGTATGGTTTGTAGATTTCGGTAATTGATCTGATTTAAAGACGCATCTGAAACTGATTAATTTCTTGAATACTGTTTCATTTTGTTGATGAGTTGTAAGCTGGTGTAGTGGATTACAGTTATAATAACTCATAATGTGTGCATTCAAAGAATTTATATTTTAGATCTGACAATTATTTCAATATTATAAGGGACTGATGTTTTGAATTCACTTGATCCTAAACTCATTTAAAGTTTAAACAAAGTTCCAAATGAAATTTTTTGTTGCAAAAACTGGATTTTGGTTTGGAGATGAATATGTAAATATGCCAAAAATGAAATAACCATTGGTTTTACATCAAAGGAAAACGCCCTTACGATCAAAATGGAAATCCCGTGTTTTAAGTCTCAGACCAAAGTATGCAGGCGTCTTTATTCGGAACGGCTGCTGACATTATTATGTCATCTTATTATTAGAATACACTAAGTAAGCAGCATCTCAGAATGTCATTATGAAAACAGTTGTGTACTATTATCTGTCTACCTTAATGGCATATTAGAGTTTTTATGAAATTCCCTAAAAAATAAATTTCATCTTCATCCCTCTTAATCCTTTTATTTTATTATGAAACAATTATTTATAGTTTCATAAAATGTCAAAATTACGAATCTCACAAAAAACTAGACCCATGAAAACTGAAAACTAAAACACAAATAAAGTTGTTTGGTAAAATATTTAAATTAGAGTTCATTTATCTGATATGATGCTAATTCTTTTGAATCTGTTGAAACGAAAGGTATCAAGAAAATTAAAACTTAGAAAGTCCTACTGGTTGTACCTTCAATAGTTTAATATTAGAATGTGAATAAAATACATCTTAAAACTTACGCTTACTTCAGGTACTATGCTTTACAACATACTAAATGAAGCAGAGATCTTAAAAATAAAGGAATCGGATTATGGCATAGCAATTAGATACTGAATTTGTTACACTAATATTAAGTTGGTTGAATGTCATTCTAATGACAGAAGAATAAATTTGTTTTTGCTCAGCTTGTAAAAAGCATTGGGATTACCATAAGTTGATTTTTGCATTTGAAAGCAAAGTGGATTTTTCGTAATTGTCGGGATAATGAGATCGGGAATTTTTTTTTATAAAAAAGGAAAAATTGCATTTGGAATAAGTGCAGACTGATAAGTTGATCCATTGGTGGACAGGTCTTCTTCTTGCATCCTTAAGTACTTAAGATTGGCAGATATGCTGGATGGAGGCCTGCAAAAGCCAAATAAATGAGTGGGACAAAATGAAGAGACGGTAAGCATATTAGGTACATAATATTTGATGATGATGATTATCCGTAATGGTAGATGATAGGGAATGAATGTTAGTTGAATGTTGTTAGTACGAAGATAGAGAAGGTTGAGGTGATTGAAGATAGAATTTGTGAATGTAAATTGCGTTCAAAATAGCGAGTGGGTTATATGACTATTTAAGGGATATATTGAGAAATATGTATGTTTTAAAGGTGGAGCACAACAAAATTCCAATTTTCTTTTGTGTTGACGGCCGGTTTGGTTTTGGTTTCACCCAGGGTGGAGTCCCTTTTTACCAATCTTGGCTTCGAAAAAGAACCTGTTACCTTCAAAGGACAAAAATCTTGACTTATCTCTTTTCGTTTCTCAATGAATGTCCTCACTGAACATCAATCCACCAACACCACCCTTTTCCTAATTCCTATTAAATCTCTCCTGTTTCAACTCTTAAAACTTGCTTTACCTTTAATTACAAACCAAACTCCAAAGGAATCAACCATAATACACTCAAACTTATCTGAAAGTCATTATACCTTGCATATTTTTCTACTCTATTAAAATAAGTCGTAACATTTCACTATGTATGCAGTTAACAACATCTTCCTCTGCCTTTATACACATAAATAAAGATCAAACTGATCATCTCTAAGTAAATCAGTAAAATTTGCTCAAGGCTTTTACTAAGCTTAAAATAAATTGCCCTCACTTATCATTAGCAGAAGCTAATAATGTTCAATTTAAGGAGATCGATCCTCCATGCAACTCTCTTTATAAAGACTTCAAATTAATATTATGTGAATGATCTAAGGTTTTAAACCAAAGTTCATTAAAACACAGCCTAAGGCCCTAATGTTGTGCATTTGCAGGTAGTAAAAGCGTTTGTAAAAATTCACAAAAATTATCTAGAGTTATCTATCAGCAATCAGATTCATCATCATCACAAGGGAGAATGCAGTACAACATTGAAATAATAATGGAAAAGTAATTGAGAAATCACATAAGGATATTATTCTTATGGAAAATAGGCAGTATCAATCATCGACCAGCATGCAACAAGAATAGGTCTTTCCATTAAAAAGCCGTTTTCTCTTCCCACCCAGTGCAAGGAATCCAATTACCACTTTACCAAAAACCTTTTCAAGGGATGATGGTAAAAATGAACAAAACAACCAATGTGAATATGATTAATTGATTTCTATTTTACAACTAACCTTTTAGTACTATATAACTATTACTTTAATGTCAAGTTACTTCAATAGGGTTATGATAATATTTATGACTTTCGTGGCTTAGTTTGCTTCTACTCGAAATTAATAGTTGTTTTCTTATTTCCATTCGTTTAAGACTTAAATATTGAAATTTTAAACAAGGTTGAAGAATGCCCGTTTAAGTATTTCAAATAAGTGAAGCTTTCAAGATTAAAGACCAAAATGTAATGTAGAATTGACAAAATTGTCTATTGTTGATACTTTATGACGTTGAAATCTCATAAGTATGTCGTAAAGGATCTTGTAATTTATTCCAAAATTAATTAAAATCAATGATAAAGGTAGACCAGGGTGAAGTAAAGTTAAATAGTATGACTGGCATCTCTTTCTTTCTTTTATTATTTATTAATTTTTCAATTGTTCATAATATCGAGTTTTGAGTAACAATATAATAAAGGTATTATAGACCAAAGGCCCAAATATCTCTTTTTGTTGGTAAACTATCATCATATCTTTGACTTCTGAGAAATACTTTTTGAAATCTTTGTCACACAATATATCTCAGTTTATAGATAATAACAATAATATTGATAATTATAATAAAATGAATGTTTATTAGTGAGGTATTTTTGTTGGGTTAAAATCACTTTCACTCTGATAATATCATCAAACGGTTATTTTTGGTATGAGTATAAGTATCTGTTCTTAGAATAATAATATAATAAGGACTACAATTATGCAGCTACAAGATATAATAACTAATATTGTAACCCCTTTTGTCTTAACAAACTCTTTACTGGTTGATAGAGATTGACGGTAAATAATTTGAGCTTTATTGTAATTACGTTTGTTTAAGCTTTATCGTCGGTGGGTATATTTTATTAAAAATTTGCGACTTGATGGGATTTTTTATCCCTTTTCCTAATTTTCTACAACAACATTTTTTTTATTAAGAAAAAGTATGAAAAGGGGTTGTTAGCTGACTCCAGGTTTAATAAAATTCTCCACAGCATTTATATTTCTGAGAAATAAAAAAAAACTGATACGCTCTCAGAATTCTGCATTCAGAGACGTTAAATTTAAATTTTTATCCGAAGTTTATCATAGCAATAAATAAGTCAAATAGAAACAAACCAATTAGATTTATGATTTAGGCGTTGTCAGTACTATCAGGAGTAGCAGGAGAGGTCTCATTGTCCTTACGTTTGATATTGTTATTATTAATGACAGAAGGATTGTGCTGAAGTGAGCTATTGTCACTTGTACCGTCAATATTTTCAACATCCACATCATTACTTGCATCACTATCATCATCAGTGTTGTTACTGCTGCTACTATGTATATCCGAGGTGATGGTAGTGGTGGTAATTTTAGGATTATTGTTGTTGATGACATCGGGTGAGGATGGTTGAGTGAGTGTGACTTGGGGTGTAAGTGCAGGAATAAATTGGTCCATCCCTTCATCATCATCATATTCTTCTTCATCTTCTTCAACGCAGTCCTCATCATTATCTTCAACATCATCCGAGTCTTCCCTTGAGCCAGTATAGTCTTGCTGAGAATTTGTCCCCGTTGTAGTCGTCGTGAGATCAAGTTCCATCTCCATACCTGATCCACAGGATCCACCTCTCTCTCCATTTCCTCCTGCTGATATATGAATTAATGAGCCAACAAAACTAAGATAAGAAGCTGCCTTAGTCCCTTCTTTGGACCATTTTATTGCATTTCAAGCTCCGACAAAATCATTTAGCAGGAAATAAAATAAATCAGGTTACCTGAGCTGGTGGCGGTGGTGGTGGCAAGGTTAATAGAAGTTTGTGGACCTTCCCCCTCGTTAACACCTGCATTGTTGATTTCTCTCACATTATCAGGTAGGTAGTCTTTCCAACTTCGAAACAAGTATCGAGTGAATTTTCTAAGTTGTCTGAATTTGCAGTAAGTAGCTCCTTCTGCAGATTCCAATTGTTGAGTTTGTATGAGAAATCCTTTTTCTTTAAAAGTTTTTTCCAGTTTTTCCCTCATAAGACTTTTCCTAGTCCTCCTTTTTCTCTTAAGTCTCATTTTGCTACTGCTTCTACTTTCACCCTGATGATGAACACTTCCTCCAAGCATATCACCCATTCTGGAGCTGCTTTGTCCTTCCGAACAAGGCTCCATTCCAGAGTTACTATTATCTGATTGTGAGCTTGAATAACCATCTTCACCCTCACATGAAGGTGGAAAACTTGAGACTGGTAGGGCCAAACTGCTCCCTGCACTACTGCGACTATCTAGATGAAGATTGTGCAGTTCAAGTGCAGCTGGAGATATAGGTACTGAGGAAGGGGGATTTGGCTGAGGTGTTATTCCTTTAGAAGAGGATGATAGAGCCCACGATGAAGTCGCTTGACCAGAAGTTGAAGGGGATGGTGCAATTTGTAAGGACGAAGGTCTAACTGGCATGCATACGGACATGGATTTGGCACTTTTAGGTAAAGAAGAAAAGGCATACTGACAATCTTGCTCTCCATAGCTTTCTCCCATAGAATTAGGAAAAGTTGATGAGGTGGAACCCTGATTAATTCCTGAGTGGCAGCTTTTCATTGATTTTATAGAAGATGATCCACATTTATCAGTGTAAAACCGGAAGTTTCCTCCAGAATCCACTGAAAGCATTTTTTTTTCTTGCAATGAAGGTTTCGCCCCTCCAGTAAATTTAAACTTACAGATGGATACTTGAGCACCTGAACTAGGCCCTGAGTCCGCTTGACCAAATAAACAACCCCCCATATGACTCTCAGTAGCATTTACTGCTCCACTTGAATTTGGATGAACACTTGAGGGGTTGAGAAATATATTTGAGCTAGATGAAGGGGCTACCAAATGTGACTTCATGTCAACAGACTGATTAGAATCTTCTTTCAACGAAGGGGATCGTCTTTTTTTGGCTTTTTTATTACTACCACTGCTACAACTATTGGACTTATTGAGAACAGGTGAATCTACCGTAATTGGTGGGGCAAACCTAAGGGCATGACTCATTTTTCCACGACTTTTTGTCATGGGCAATTGTCCATGCAAACTATTGGCAAGATTCATTTGAAGGCTAAGATTATTGACTAGATTCAAATCACCAACCGTTTGCTCGCTATTACTAACTTTGGTATTCTTGTTATTTCCACTATCATTAATGCTGGTACTACTACTACTTCCACCACCATTATTACTAGAATTGCTAAGGTTTCTACATTTTCTACTAATACTTTCCTCAAAATCTCTATTGATCCCTGCATTATTATTTTGCTGAATTGTTCTACTTCCTGAGTTTCCTCCTGATTGTCTCAGGTGAAAGTCGCTAAACAAGGTATTTGGGGAAACAAGGGGCAGTTTCAGATTCATAATTCCAGAGTAACTTGTATTAAAATCGGATACGTTTTGACGAATTTGAGATTTAATATTTTGTGAACTTGCATCCCTCATGCACAGATTTAAAGGTTCGTCTTGATTTGTTCCCTTTGTCAGATTAATACTGCTACCACCACAAACGCTTTGTGGAGATCCAGCTGCTGGAGTCAAATTTTGGTTTTTATTAATACTTTTAATTGATGAGCAGGAAGATGAGCTCTTACTGTTTGTAGAGGTAGTCTTTTTCAAAGAAATTGACCGTGTTCGAGAGGATGTTAAAGATGTAGAAGAACTAGTGAGATTATTAGGTCGGTTTGTTAAAGATATAGGGAGCAAGTCTGGAGGAGATATTGTCCAGGTTGGAGGTGGGCATTGTGAGAAATTTGCTGAAGACTTGGAAGAAGATTGCTTTTTAGAAGATTTCTCATGAGTTTTTCCCTGAAGTTTAGTTGTTCCTGAGTAGAAGGAAGAAAAAGAAGCTGATGTTGAAGTTGGAACTGGACAACCCGTGTTAGGTACATTTGTATAAGAATTTGGAAAATGAATTCCATAATTTTTAGAAATGAGGTGACAAATATCAGCTTTTTTAGGTTTTCGACCTCGGCGCGGCCGAGTGTCAAAGGTCAACTCCCCCATGTATGGCAAGTTATTCATTAGCAGCATGGGAGCTAGGTTTAATTTCTTTTCATCTACTAATTTATTCCTACTACTATTACTAGTGCTGCTACCACTGCCACTACTTTTATTCACACTATTACCAGCACTATGATCACTAGCTGAGAAACCTTTTGCATTTGATTTTTTATGAGATTTTTCACTTTTCCCAACTATCACTTTCTCAAATTCACTAACCTCATGGTTGCCGTAAGATAACTCATAATTTGTACTTTTTGAGGTTTTCCCATCCGATGACCTACTACTGGTGTTGTTACTGTTCCGGTTATCCTTTTTATCTTTTCCTAATACTACACCGGTCTCGGATGGAGCCTCTGAGGACGTCAGTTTTTCAGACAGAATTTCTTCGTCTTCTGAACCTTCTGAACATTTGCTTTCAATTTTTACATTTTTATCGATCTCGATAATTTCTTCTTGTTCAAGGGTACTGTAACTACTGTTATTACTACTAGGGCACTTTTCACGAACACTTTCCTTTGAATTAACGTCTTCGGGTGTGCTTTCACCATTTTTAACTTGTAAAATTTCACCTTCAATCGGACATTCAGGGTCTGAATGATTGGTTTTATTAATTGTGACACTATTGCCTGAAGGTGTAAGAGATGAAGAGGCACTTCGTGTTTTTCGATCAGTGTAAGCAATTTTACTATATTGACTCGATGAAGTTGTTGTTGCTCCTCTGAGCCGTTTAGCTCTACTGGTCACAGGCATTGATGATTGGAGTTGTTCACTTGTTGTTGTTACTTGTGCTGGCGAAGAGTTCCCTCTTGACAATGTTCTTGATGATGGACACCCACTTGGGTCGGATGGTCTATCTAATAATTGCCCATTTGTTAACCCTTTCTCTGTAAGCAGTGATTCTTCATTCTCGTTATGAAAGTCTCCCTGAGATGAAGATTCTGTTTGGGGTGTCCCTTGCCCTCTTGTTACAGTGGTTTTTCTTTTACTCGATCGTCTTGTTGTAACCACTGGATTCGAGGCCTCGGTATTAGTATTCACTCTTGTACTTGATTTCCGTTTTTCCATAACAAAAATTTACACATTTCATTCCAACCACATTTATACAATAGATTATTTACAGACTGAAAATATGATTTTTACTTTACATTAAAACTCGGAATAAGAAAGCTCCTATATTTAGATTTACTAAAGAAAACCCTACATCATATATATTACGTATTTTTTTGTCTTTGTTCAGTTTTTAATTAAGTTTTTAAAATAAAAATACCTTTCAATAATATCTAAAATCCTATAAAACAATGAATAAATTCTTATGAGATAAATCAACAGATTCTAGTTGTTTGTACCAGAAAAAACCGTTTTCAACCCAAAAAAGAAAGCGATTATTGGAAAGTACTTTTTAAACAGGGAAAATATAGAAAAAAGAATATAAATGAGGAGATAATAGAAAAAGGCAGAAAATCAAAAGACAAGAAAGGAAAAGTCTTTGGTTTCTTTCCTCTTCCTAGCAAAGCTAAGAAAGTAAGAAAGAGAATACAAGTCTCAAAATCCTAAGCACAATTCCCAACTTCAGTCTTAATCTTGAGTAAGTTAAAAAAACACACATCTTTTTGGTTTAAACACCAATATGTACATGCATACATGTATTCGAAGCCAAGCTAAAAATCAAATATATTTGTACACACCATATAGTTGCCGACTTGCATTTGGAATAATCATAGTGGAACTTCGTCCTCTCTGCAAAAATATCACAAAAAGAGACCTTTTTTACTCCAGAGAGTATTGAGAAGTTGTAGTGGGTTTTAAAACATCTAAGTATTCATGCATAATAATAACATGTATTTGTGGTGGATATTACGGAACTTGGAATTGTATTAGACAAGCACGAGGAGTATATATAGTTCCGGGCGAATAATGTTATAAACTATTTTGGGCAAATTTTTCGCACACTCCTTTCCTTTCCATCCACCCGTCTTCCGTATAATATCTATATCAAGTCTTGAGCAGGCGACACTGCCAGGCTGTATTCACCGAAAATGATGGTTCGAGATATATTATATTAAAGAGTACGAGTACAAAATGTACAGAAATGTTAGGTCATATTATATAATAGGTGGGAGCTTTTTAGTTTTATCCTTAATACAAAACCGAAAAGTATTTAATGTTGGGCTCATACGAACAGGAAAACATTTTATTACTAAAAGTAGTATTAAAGCTGAGTAGAAATACATAGTAAAAGTTATGCACGCACGTTATCATGAAAAGCTTTTTGATAGGGGTATGCAACAAGTATAGAAGATTTCGGTTTTCCGATTACGGGTAGAAAACAAAAGATCGGTATCATTATGTTTTGGATTCTGAATCGATGTGTTCTGGACATTGTTTGAATACGGAATGAGATAATCTGTGTAGTAATGAATCTTTGATATAGATTGAATCAAAATGGGTTTTATATAAGGAAAAATGTTCAGGTAAGAGGGAGTTTGACAAATTGTACATTTCTCTTGATCGACATGTTTCAGATTATACACAGACTGGGTAAGCTTTCCATTTATTTTATAATGTACAAAATAGATAAGAAAGGTCTGTATGTATTTTTGATGCTTTATAGTACAAGCTTTTGTCATTGCTAACAAAAATTAAGAAAGAAATTTATCGCAAGATGAAATCTTATGTTGTTGTGATCATTAATTTCTGTATTTAAAATATTTTTTTGGAAAAAAAGTGAGCTACTATGCAGAAGACCCAGAACTCCTATCAGTACAAGGTAATAATGGGCATTATTGTCTTGTTCTTTGTAAAGCCATTAATTTTCTTTTTTATGTTTTGGGCACCCAAAAGAGCAGTAGAGTTAGAGTAGAGCACCTTTTTAACCATTTATCTGCTGTACTTGTGTGTTGGTGGATAGTCTTCAAGGGAATGATACCCAAATATGGATTAGGTGTCCGGACTCAAAATACCGAACTGGGTCTATTTTAGATTCCGCTTTGGATCGCAGAACACACAATAATGTATATCCCTATACTAGTTTTTAAGCAAAGAGTCCCTCATCATAGCATTTCGATCTAGTTGAAAAAAGAACGGGAGAAAAAGAGGTATGAATAAAGATGTGAAAAAGAAGACCCGGTGGAGCAATGTAATGCAAAAATCACATCCAGTACATGTACACATGCACATCACATAATAATAATACTACTCCTCACAAAACCCGGTTTTTAGCATAGTCTACACAAACTTACAAACTTGTAACCAAAGGATGGCAAAAAGTTTTTTAATGCCGAGAATGCGAATATGAGCACATAGAAAAGTTATCAGTGGGGCCTGTTTGTATAGAAGCTAAACCTAGTAGTAAATTCAAAGCCGACTTAATCTCACTCTTTCTTTAAATATTTGCATGTTGATCAAGACATCGGTTTGGGTTTTATATTATGCATAGAAAGCATAAAATCAGTTGATATCCTTATCAGAGCATAACGTAGTTTCAGAAATTATTTCCCATGACCCCGGGGGGAGGGCAACTATATACTTTTCAAGGATATGCCTCTGCCTTCATCAATGGGTTAAAACTCTTCTAGATTAAGAGTACAAATTGAAAAACAAAGTATCTTTCTTGTTGTAATTGCTAGTTTCGTAGTCTGCTTTTAGCGTAATTAAATTTTGAAACATTTTTTGGTAAATTAACATGTTTTCGATTTTTTGGAGACATCTTGGTGTATTGGCAGGAGATAAAAAAGGACATAGCTTTTAAGAAAAAAAGATGCATTGTTGCTTCTGAAGTAAAATTATAGTTAAGTGATCTGATGATGATGATAATGGTAACATGAGTCAGGGTGAGGGTTGACTCTCCCTGTGGATGACTGCCGGTTACTTACTGTTCTTGCTGGAAATTGGCATGAGAGCAAAGTTGAATCGTTTGCTTGAAGGTGTGAGAGAGAAGCTTATTCGAAGTTGGCCAAAAATGTCTATAGATTGAAATGGAAGCATGTGGTGATTTGAAATTTTTTGGCTCAAGACATCTTTTCTGGATTCTGTTGGTTGGCTGCTGCATGAAATCTAAACGCACCCGTGTGTGCTTCGTCATTCATATAAAACATCGTGTGTGCCCTTTTTAGGAAATTGGAGTACGTACGACTAAAGGTGTAAAAACAACAGTAATGCTGTTAATTAATTAATACCTGGATGAATGCATGTGCGTGTCTGTGTTTTCTCTCTTTTTCTCTCTCGTGTATCATCATCATACAAATATTATTATTACCATGCGTGTTATTTTAATAGCCTTAATAATCTCTTGTACACATTTAGCTTGAGGTGATACATGATATTTATACGATAAATATGCGTAGCTTAAGTTACTTACTAACTACACCCATTCCTAAATCGGATTCTTGGGTTAAAAAAACCTTATGTACTAAACTTGCTTGAATTTCATATTTCATATTTGTTCATATTTGTTATATAAGGTAACACACACGAAGATGATTCTAATCCTTTTCTTTACAATAGTGCCTTGTTTTTTAGTCGGTTTCTATTCAAAACTAAGGTATTGTGTATGATTATGGTATTTATGATTAGAAACTTAATAGTTTTTTTAAATTTTCCAGAATTAATAGAAAATTACCATCCATTAAAAATTTGGGAGTCAAAAATCGTTAAAATTTTAGTGCATTTACTTAAAAACTGTACTCAACTTTAAAAAAAAATGTTAAATCTTGATAAGGCTTTAATTATTATTATAAAAAGGAAAATCTGATTTCTATTATTTATTTTGAACTTATGCATTCTCTCAAGAGTCAAGACTAACCAAAGAACCTTAATTTTCACCTCCCAACTGTTTAGCATAATGTGTGTGCATTTTGTTCTGACTTAATTATAAAGATAGTGTTTTTTCGGTCTCTTTTGTACTACAATGTGCATCTCTCTTACTCTTACTGCCACGTGCGACAAGTAATTTCCATTGACTTCATTTTAGGCATTAGAGTTATAGTGTGTAGTAGTAGTCGTATCTTTAGCTTTTAAAAGTTAGATAAGCAGGCAGGGTTTGCTCTCTTGTAAGGTGTATATAGAAATATATCTGTGATAAGATGGAGATTGAAACGGGAAACGATTTAGTCTAGTTTGGTTGGCTCTTCTTGGTGAACTATTATCTTCAAAATGTTCTATTCTTGTCCTTCCTTTCTCCAAGAGTTTATCTCACCTTATTTTTAGGAACTTCTGCAACTAAAAGTCTAATCGGTTTATATGTGTGTGTACCTTATATATACAGTTTTTTTACCTTCAGCCAACTCTTTTTCATGTTGTCGTGTTGTTTCATTAACAAGATGTATGCAGTACACATGGGACTTACTTATTACTTTTTTACAGGTTTTCTTTTATCATAAAATCATGTAAATAATAATAATAATAATAGTTCTTTATTTGCGCTCAGGGTACGATTTTTTTACATTGTTGATATGAAATCTACTTTTATTGACCAATACACCATGTGGCATGCAGGTTTTTAACGGATACGTGATATATACCAAAATTATGTCAGTCTTACAATGTCCATAGTATACATTTCCTTCATTCGCAAACATACACAGGCTAAAATCCTACCTGTTTTCTTTTTTAGTAACTTTCACCATAAAACTGGGAGTCGAAGTCGTTTGGATAGAGAATTAGATTTTATGCTACATATTTTGCATGATTTATACAAATTAAGAGAATTTTTTTTATTTTTTGTTAATGAATGCTGCTGGAGGGTGCAACAATTAAAACTGTGTTTATGTATGTTATTTTGTGTAGGTAGATTATATTATTATTATTATTATTATTATTATTTATTATTTATTAAATAAAAATATATATAAATACATATATTTTTATCTAAACAATAACAAATGTGACTGGATAAATACCCTCATTCATAATAAATACGAAACCAATTAGAAATTACGTTATTACACGGATCTCTGCATTCGTTTATTTCGCCTGTCTGCTAACCCTTGATTGTAATAATATTACATGCAAAGTTAAACGGACTAAAAATGTACGGAAACACAGACTGCGGTTAATTGCATCATTTTTGGATGGATTTACAGACTTAAAAGAAGGGCGTCAGTTTGAGTTTCAATGCTTGCCAAAATGTAACCGGCGAAAAATCTCAGACTCCTACAATAAAAATATATTCACAACTTAGTGTGTGTAGTTTAATAGTTTTCCTCTTTATAAGTCTTTGATTTGAACTTAAGAATATACTTGATCCGTTCATATCTGAAAATAAGTCTGAGAATGGTTTTTTTTGTTGGAATACGAGCACAACTATGATACGATATTATATGCAACTTCTATATTCCCATCTCCCATGTTTTCTCTCTTATTCTGAATGCTTCCTACTTACATCTCCCTATTCTTAAAGCCTTCAAAACTAAAATAGCTTAAAGAAATTTCTACATGCAAAAATTAAGCTTGCTTCTACTCACTAAAATTAAAATCTTTTAAAAGTTAGCAATATAACGCTACAAGAAACATGAGCCATCTTAGGTAGGATTTGTAAAAAAGTTTTATTTTAGCCCCTTCGCTCACCATCCAATTTTTTATCAATGTGGAATAATACAACATGACATAATATATTGGGGTTCTAGCAGGTTTTCATGTAATGTGTAGGATAATAAATAATATAAATATAACAGAGATTTTTTAAAACATGATGAGTACAAGAATCAATTAACACATGAGTTGTCTTCATATCGCATCGGCAGCTCGTAACACGCTAGAAGCATATACAATTTTATAAGCATTTGAAAACTTGGACAATAATCTAATGTGGTACGTGATATCCACATAAACGTGGGGTAAGTATCTTGACTGACTATTAGGTGGGAGAAAGTAATAACTTAACTCTGAAAAAATAAATAAACTCACTCACAATGGAGTGTTTTGGCAGGCTATGACTTTTTATGGTGGAATCAAGTGAGCACACGAAGCACTTTTAAAGTTTAGTTTTGACACCTTGGACAGTCCGTGGACAGTGTCAACTATACAATTAGCGTATCAACAGGTGATGGACAAAAAGTTCATAAATAATAAATACATCTTATTTATTACTACATGAGCTTTACACTATTGTATAATGCTTGCTTCTAGAGTTTGAAGTTGGGCTGAAGGATGGACCGTTTTTTAACTGAATATCAACTGGGTTAACTTTTTTTATGAATGTAAAATAGGTGTCTAACATTATCAGATTGTCGTGTCATTTGTGACGGATGCCACTGAAATTAATGTCTAAATCAAGAACTCATTCTGCTGCAGTTTATGTCCACCTTTCAACTTTTTTCTCACCTTAGCCAACTCAGATATATATTTTTTATGCTAAAACACCAATTGACACTTTATAAACAAATAAGCTCCATCCTAACTTTCATTTAGATACGTGCAAACGAGTATAAAATTAAGATAACTTTTATCATCAAGCCTAGAGGTGTGTAAGCGTTCATCGTAATCGTAAAAAAGTAGACACTTTTCTGCATAAAATTTTACAAGTTCACTATAGGGGTTGGGTCATCGATAAGAAATTAGAAGCTTCATTGAATAATGGATTTTTAATAATAGTTTTATATCATCATAAAGCTCATTTAAAATAAAATTATTGCCATGCATCGATCGCACTAAAGAATCAATTATCACCACACAATACTAACTATGGCATTTAAATTTATGCAACTCTTGGTGTTAACTATTGATATGTAGTTAACAATGTAGAATTAAACATATCCTTTAATATAGTGTATAATAAGGATATACAAGTAGATTTTCTATGCATGTATAATATTTATATAGATGTTGAGCATTCTAAATTCTGAATAAGGAATAAAGAAGTTGATGGAGAGTTAGAAAAGATTTAAGAGCCTCATCTTTTAAACGGTGGTGAATGAGAGTTGTTTTGCGTGGGCAAATTCCTTGTATTTCAGATTAAGCATCTTGAATTTTTTGGATTGACTTTATTGGTTCTTGTGGTCAATAATCGAATCGAATAGTTTCTATTGCATTGTATAAAAGTAAATGGAGTATGAGCATTTTTGGTTTTGAATCCAACTACTACTACTAAACTACTACTACTAGTTAACTAAATGTAAAACTTTTTGTTACAATTTCCCTTTGAGTTTGGTATGTTGGAAGCTTGGAAGATTTTTTTCAAAAACTTATTTATGCTTATGATATTCATCAATAGATTTTTGGCATGTCGTCGTCTCTCTCTCTCTCAGTCTTCTTGCCTGTATTTGGCATACTTATTATATTATCCCATTGGGTTGGTTTGACTTTTGGGATTGAAATTATTATTTGAAGGGAGGAACCCCTTTTACTACTTACTGCTCCATGTTAAAATTCATAATGTGGTTATAAAAGGAAAATACTTATCTGGTCAATGAGGAGTTGAATTCCCATTTAGAAAAACTCTTTATCCCAAGAAGAATACTTTATTGCTATTGCTATTACATTTCTCTAAGCTGTTCGGACTATTAGGTAGTATTTTAGAATTTAGAATAATATAACATTATTATCGTTATTATTATTATGGTGAGATATTTGAGTTGACTTCATGGCACAACCTTCATTTACTATGAGAGTTTTATATAAGCAACAATGTATGAATGTATAATGTAGAGGATTCTAGGTGATTTTATTACTTTTTTTTACTTTATGGGGTGTAATAAGTCCACCGTAATGGATGTTTAATGTGTTTGTCTTACCTTGGTATCGAGATTGATTTGATTTGTCTTGTCTACAGGCTCTTCTCCACGGTTGGTACTCATTTATTGTTTGTTGGTCTTAGAGCCCCTCCGTCTTCTCTCAATTGGATCTCAGATGATGAATGTTTTATAAATAAAAACTCTTATTGTACTTACTTAACTTTCAAAACTGTTTGAGTTGCTCTCTTCCTCTTTTGCTAGAACGGTTTGGTCAGCTCAGATCTGTAGGAAATAAGGTAAATATTTATAAGTTTGTACACTGCAAGCAGAGTAGTGAACTATAGAATATCACATTAACATTCATCATTAAGGGAGTAGTCACAAGCCAGTGGTAGTTGGTAGTAGACTAGCCCTTGTAATAACGATGGAGCATATCTAAAATTAATCTTGTGAGAGCAGAAAAATTACCACTGGTGTTTACGATTTCATACAAGATGTAATACGAAGGCTAAAGGGTTGCAGAAATGCTTTTCAGACTTGGGTAGATGTTTGGACAAAATGAGAATTCAAAATATCAATTAGATATCATCTTGAGATTGGACACCTTTACCATTATGATGTGGGCTAGGAGATCGAAAAAAGCTTTGTTTCATCTTTCTTGTCTACATTGCAGATAAAACTATGAGCCCGCAGGGTCTTAAGGCCCCTCTTAAAGGAGTTTGGTAATCTGATAATAATGATATAGGGTAAGAGATGATACACAAATGATACTATTTGTGTTATATATTGGAAGAAGGAAGGTATAATAGGTTTGATGGGTGTTGGTTGAACTTTGGTTCTAATATGTCTTTTAGATATATTTGGGAGTAATTGAAGTGAACTTCTTGGTTTCTTTAGGATGAAGCGCTATGTAATGTTTTTTTGTGTAAGGTTTATTTGCTCAAAAGTTTTGTTCATTTAATTTACTTGTAGCGTCAAGTTTTCTTCATAATAACACCAAAAATCTTCAGTTTTTGTCATTGAAGTCGAAAATATTAATTTAAAATACTCACGGTCAAAAGTGATTGAAGACAATGATTTATGAAAAGGTTTTGTATTGACTTTAAAAAAAATTGCTTAATAGACTTAAAATGATAGAAGTAAATGGAATCCTTTAGTCAAGTATTGTAGTAAATATAATGCGAAGTGCAATTGACATATATATAATGAAATGCTTCAATTTTACAGATTTAGACATAAGTTTCATTCATCAATGTTGACAATCAAGGCTCATATACAGTGAATACTTTTAAAAAATGTAATTTGCAATTAATATTCAATTAATATTTTGATGTTTGATTCTTCAAACTAAAGAAACTTTAGAGTATATACGCAGGGGGTATTACGTTAATTTGATTTAGGTGTGTTAATTTGATTATGGCATAAAACATCCTTTGCCTTATCCTCACATTTCTAACATTCCTAACAATATTCAATGTCTTTTAAGCGAGGCAAAAGTGATCTTTACTTCTAGTAGTAAATGAGCTTTCCTCTCAACGCAAAAATGTTTGAATAATATATAGACTATAGATTTTAAACAATAAATAATAACAATTTGAAAAGATTATGGTCAATAATGGTTAAAACTTAAAACTAAGATTGTCAACCCTACGTTCAATTTGACACGAAACGAATAAAGCAGCAAGTCCTTCATTCTGCTACTACAACAATTCAATAAAATCATCACAATCACAACCCTATTTTTATAAAAGATTTTTAGTTACGAGCTAAAGAAAGTATGATACAAAACAAGCAGTTCAACCCACTGAAAAAATTCAATGATAATAATGCTATAAATATGCAATCAATCATCCCTCTCTACCTTTCGTTTGATTTGATTAAGTAGATTTATGTGTTGAATATCAATCTGACATTCTGTTTGCTAACTGAGAACAAACAATCAAGCATAAATTTGAATATGAATGCATACATTAAATCTAATAATAATCAATATCATCATCATCAATGTAATGTAATAACCGTAATAACATTTACTAAGTATTGGATAGATAAAAAGATTTATATTCATCTCCTATTGAGCTTGTAAATCAATCGCACCAGCACCGATCCACATGAAGACTTCAAGAATTGACTCCCATTATTTATTTATATCATTTACTTCTATTATAAATTTTGGTCCTTTAATGTATGTACATTGTATTACTTAGATATACACTGTAAAATATCATTGTGTACCCTTCATTGCCTTTGTACATTCAAACATTTTGAAGAGACTTGTGTTCGCCTACACTACAGGGAATTCTCTTTTACAAAGGATCGTTGATTAATTTGGATTGGATTTCAGATTTGTAATAATAATAAGACATGTATACTTATGCATAAGCTCATGTTTGAAGATTTGTAATTGAAATAGTCCTTTAGTCTAAACTAGGCTAGTGGCCTTCACTCGACTTAAATTCCCTATGTATACATACTTTAAGCAATTCTAATTGTTCATGTAGTTAATAAATGTTTTGAAAGCAGTCGTTCACATAATCCATAAACTTTTGGCTCGTTTTGATCTTGATGTTAATTAGTAGTTTTACTGTCATTAATAGCTTAAGGCCCACGGAAACAGCAAAATTAGCCACCTTTGAAATTGAAATACGCATATCAACTTTAAACGTTCCTCTCTACTCCCTTCCATTAATTTTCAGAGGATATGTAAATTTATTTATTTTTCTTAAGAAAGACACAAGCCTGCTAATTATTGTATGACAAGGAGTTTTGAGATCGTTGTAGAGATAAAAACAGATATGAAAAATGGTCGTGGTGAAATATAGATTAGAACTACTTTTGCTATTAGGAATTACATGAAGATAGATCATAGATTGTATCACTTGTTCTAGTATCGAATCAATTCAATATCCAACGAGCTCCTTGTTTTATTGGGTATTGAGTTTATCACAACCGTCTTGTAGAACTTGATTGTAAATAAGATTGTAAACTGATTAGTGATTATCTATCACTTGTATGGAGATGATACAATAAATAATATATTGCATTTTCCACATCTAACTTAACTGCTAAATATTATATGAGTGTACTGATTTATTGCAAAAGTACCTTGCTGACAATACTAAATACATTGATCTCATCTTTAACTTTTCTAGTATTATTTTTCAATCTCACTTGGCTTGAAAATTAGATTAAAAAACTTTCAAAGCTTTAGCCAGAGAGAGAAATAAATACTGTGTGCAAAAATTCTTACGAACCTATAATATAATTTTGTAATGAAGTTTTTTTCTTTGACAAAGATTTAGCTTCGGCTAAAAGTCAACCAACCCTGTAATTGTGATGTCAGATTCGATTTAGCATTATTAGCATCATCATCATGGCATGCGTGGTGAATTACATTAATTTAAATTCTCCTTGCTGGCTCAAAGGAATTCAAATTATTGTATTTTTCAAGGAATAAAGACAGCGTGTAAAATTCATCTAGGAACGACGACTTTATTTGTAAGCCTGTTAATCCCCAGTTATTAGACATGCATATCAAATTGAATTACAAATTAAATCAACAATGCCCAAAAATGGGGGCTAAGAAAAAATTGTAAAATATGCACCACTCACACGCTTTTTCAGAATATTTGCCTTAAAAGAGCAAAACGTGGTCGTAATAATGTAGCATGAACACTTAGATAAAATTTAAGACTTTGTGTATACAACATCCCTATTTATTGTTTATCCCATCTTATTTAGTATAATTCCTAATAATACATTAAGATTAGTATTCTTTTGTTACCCATTATAAAATATAGTTTAAGCTTTCAATAGCTAATACAAATGAATGAAAATGAATGATGATGCTACATGTATTTAAAAAATACACCAGGGTAACGATATTAGAGAATAAAAGTGTTATCGGGTCAGAATTAACTGGTGTCTATAGTGGCAGTTTATGTAGCATCGACCATTAAAACCGAATCTCCTATTACATAGGAAGATGATGTAGTAAAAGTATATAAAGTACGAGACAACTCAAGTTAGAATGAGTGTCAGTGTCAATAAAGGGCTATTTAAACAAATATACTCATATTCTTTTTTTGCATTTGGATCGTAAAAAAGTTTTAAAACAATAACAAAAATAATGACGTGTTAATACTTCTCTCCTTGTCAATGAAGATGCGTTTGAGTGTTTGATGCGTGTATATTTATATTTACATATTCATTCTTCTTGTCTATGTATCATCTATGTTTATTTATCCGCCTAGTTCTATAAATCCTTTTTTCTGTCTGAAATGTATTTGAACAGTAGACTTGAATAGGATGGAGGACGCGAGGCCGGATTTGTATTATAAGATCACATTCATTCCTATTTATCTTTATTATCCTTTATGCATAGGGCCTAATATAATTTAAATGAAATTGCATCAAGAATGATAATGTCTGTCTAAAGAGGTAACTATTCAACCCATTCCACATTTTCTGAGATAATATGTCTGCTTGAGAAGTGTGTCCAATGAATATTTAATGAATTGAATTGAATATAAAGCTTCATTGGTATGATAATCTCCTAAGGGAGTGAATGTTTTCTGGCCATTATAAAATAAATAAATAAGAATAAAAAATAAATAGAGAAAAAAACATTTTAATTTACTAGGTATTTCTATTTAGTATGCATAAGGGTCAATTTTAACTCCAATGCTAGTAGAGGAGAGACAGAGAAAAAGAAAAGCGAATGATTAAAAAATATGTATTAAAATTTTATATAAGGTCTTCCGAAAATCGCCAAAGTAAAATTGCTACAGAACATGAAATTACTACCAAAATTGGCTTAATGACTAAATATGCAAACTGTTTTTAAGTCGTTTCGCCCTTAAACTAAATTATTGCTTTTTATACGTAAGTAGAGTGTTTTAATGAGATGAGAAAAGACAATTTTGTTGAATGTGATACTCCAAATGAGCTTGGAGTTTTAACGTAGGGACACGAAAAGAAAAATGTTTTATTTAAAGTAGAGACAAAGAGTGATACAGAGAGTTAGACTTTTAATTATGTTCTTGAAATTATCTCTGAAATCTATCTTTATTATCATTAGCTACTGCCTACCGAAGTACCTTTCCCGTACCTTCCTTAAGGAACTTCTGTGCAACTTCTTACTCCCTTTCTTACTTTGAATATTTTAAAGAAGAAGAACAGAAGCTTGAAGTTCATTTAAGATTGCATCAATTCCACCACATACCATGGCTGACAGGTTTCTTCTTAAGATTTATATACTCGAGTAATACTATTTTTCAAATGGTTTGGCTTTAGAGTTAAAGTTTGTCTAATACTGGAACAAGGATTGTTGTCCTTTTCTTCCATATGAATTGCAACCAAGTAGGCTTCTATGAACATTTAATACATAACCATATGAATCTCTAAAGTGAAACGGTTCTTTCCGGAAGCTGTACTCTAGGTTTGTGTAGTTGTTTGAATGAAATGAGAAAATGATGCATTTTGTAGCCTGGAGGATTTCGACTTGCGTGACACTAAATTATTTAAGTGTTTAAAGTCTATGTTTATTTTAAAGCGAATATGTCATAATAATTTTCGAAGATTTTTTTTTATTTAAAAGCATTTTAATGGATTAAACCTGCTGGTAAGAATCTTCATTGAATAGAGTTAGACCAAGACATAAAATAGATATTAATAGCTTGGCTATTTTAGTCGATATTGGAAATGAACACATTTAAGATTAGCTTTATGACAAGATCTGGTGACGGTATTTTGCTATGCAATGCAATGGTGAGGTCCTAACTACCATATTGTTTTATGAGTTTTACGTCAGAAATTTGAAACTTTGCTTCTGAAAATTGATTTTAAATATTCAAGTTTAAGAGTTGGTGTACAAGCGATTGAACCAAGCCATTTTTATAAAGATCACTTATCTCGAGTCTAAATAGAAGAACACTTACTTTTCGTGGATTATAGAAGCAGAAACACTAGCAGGAAGCCAAGTAAAGTCCACTTCTAACGATTGACAACTGATTTTAATTGACGTTTTCACACACACTAATTGGAACGTTTTAACATTAGTTGGTCTCGGTAAACTTATTAAGTACAGTTTTTACTTTTGAAAACCTTATTTTCTGTAAATAAATTTTTCTAACAATAATAAGCACAACAATAAGTACGATATTTTTCAAAAGAGCTTTAGTTAAACTTTTACAAAATGGAAAAAGAAAAAAAAAACTAAGCGGGTTGTTTCTGAAGAGCACTCGATCATGAAGAACTTAAACCGAAAATAGGGGACTTCGTATTTATTCTAGGTTCAAACAAAGGGAAAAGTTGGGAAATCCCTAATTTTACAAAGACCGAATGAAGCGGAAGGGCTCACATTTTTGTAAAGTATCCCCAAATTGAACTCAAAAGAGATTTTGTAAGAAATAGGTCAGACAGGAAGGACTCAAATAAACTAACGCATCTTTTGTATAAGCAAGATTTAGAGGGAACAATTATTTACTGGTTTTCTAAACCGTTGAACCTGACCTGAATTTAAAATAAAAGAATGTAAGAACCGTTGTTTTCTATAAAGATGCTTGGATACTTGGAAAGCATATAACAGAAATTTATTCTTGGGAATATGTTTTTGAGAAACACAAAATCGACCGTTTGTAATTCATTTAAGGGCATACCGGTCATTCATACAAGTTACATATTGATTCGAAGAAATTAAGGATGTCGCATCCCTTGATTCCCTTAACTGTTAACAAATTATTTTGTTGTATTTTGTTTTGCAGACATCTTTTTTTTGGCTTTTTCCTTTTTTGTATTCTGTAATTTGAGTGCTTCCTTTAAATATAGAAAGGTCGACCCATCCCGGGTTTAACCCCAATGCACTTTACTTTAGGAAGTTTTAGATATGTTACGTACTTTGTGGATGATAATTACAAACTCAAAAAATTAATGGCGTATGAAAAAAGGAGAGAATGCCTTGTTAATTACTAATTCTACTAATCTGAAAATATCTTATTAACAATTAGCCTTCTTGCCAGAAAAATCAATCAATCAACTTCGCTATGTAATCTTCAGTAATAATGTCTGCGAATGTCTCTGGCCTGAAATCAGTTCAAGTTGTGTCCTCTGACAATAAAGCATTATTATTAATCTAGGTAAAATGACAGAATTCAATTGATAATAATAATAAATGTTAAGCTATTTTTCGATTCAATTTTAATTTCATCGTAGAATTGGGTAGAGAGTTTCAACATTAATTTAGTTAGGGTTACAATTACAATGACGTTGGTTATTTTTCATCCTGTTGAAAAGTTAAGGGAAAAATGAGATTTCTAGAATGCCCTACTAAAAAAGCACCTGCCTGCTGAAGGAGAGACTTGAGACGAGGAGGCAGTCTGAGTCTATTCATTCATTGTCATTTAAGAAATGAAGGAAAATGCTTCCTTAAAACTCATGGCCCTTCCTAAGAAATACTTTTTTCAGTTCTAAAAGGCTAAATAATCTGAAAAGGTTGGATTTGAACCCAAACGTTTAACAATAGGGAATTCATTCTCTTGCACTCTCTATTGTTCAGCAAAATGATCCTCAAAGAACGTGTTTTCTTTAAAAATGTATGCTAAACTACTAAACTTAAATTCCATGCAAATGATTTAATATCATGTAACTTTTAAAAAAATGTAGAATAGAAATAGTAAAAACCCGGAGTAATAAAATGTTTTTACTTTTATATTAAAAACTAAACAACAGTTTGAAGTTAATAAAAAACAAACCATCACTCACTATGCGTGTTTATATCATCACCTAGAAAAAAATTGCATGTCCACTAATATCGGGTTACTTTATTTCATTGACACAAACAAAAGCATTTTTGCCCATTCTTTCACACTTTACCATACAGTATTTACACAAAGAATAATAATATCTGGACAGAAAGAGAAAGCTGTTAAAGACAGACCAATTTAAAGTGATGTCCCCATTAAAATAGTTCTCTACCCATTAAGAAATCCCCTTGTTGTATTGACTCATACGAATTCATTCATTGAGATAAGAGATTTGTTTAAAACTCACGTTTCCTTCTAACTCCTTCAGAAAACAATATTGTATTTCAAGCCTCTCAAATGATATCATGTTTCAAAAGATTCAGTTTCAATCTTGAAACGTGCCTAACGGACAGAAGGGTTATTTTGCAAAGAACATGACCTTAACCTTTTTTCAGTCCATCAGTCCAGACATACTTCTCAAATAACAAGTGTCAATTTTCACAACAAATAAAAGCTTTTTTTTAAACGAAATAAACAAAGGTGCGGATGGCATTCTATTCTTTTAGTAATTTAAAAACCCCTATTGCATCTCAAGTACCCCATGTCTTTCATATAGTCCAATGCTGCATTGAGATTTTCCAAGGGCCCCCAGCCAGATTAGCTTGTACTTTTGACTACAAAATGCCCAAAATGAAGGAAAATACTTGTAAGCGTTACAAGCAGTTTCACCTAGTGGTAGTGAGTAAAATGAAAAGGTTGGTTCAGTATCATCATTGATGAGTTGGCATATGAAAAAGAGTAATCACAGGCCAGCAGCCAGCAGTCCGTATGGGTCTAGAGACCAACAACCAAGAAGAATGTTTTTTCACTTGCCTCACAGCTAATTTGCCTTGAGCCATTGCATTTTACCTTTTGCATCTAACAGAGATTTAACACCCTTGACTATTTTACCCCTCTCGTCCAATCCATGCCTTCTTGTCCAACTGTTTAAACCTAATGCGCCTTACAACCAGACTCGTGGGAACTATATGAGCCCTAAGGGTCCTCACCCCAGTGTCACATCCACCTTCCTTTGACACTTATGACCTCTAATGCTAAGGCTTGGTGACCTTGATGCTACTTCTAGGACGATGACATAGGGGTGATGCATCTTCTCTTCGAAAGGGTTCTACCCACCCTGAATTGCAATACGGAATATTTTCATACATTTTTTCATATATTTAAAAGTGTATATTGAGATTGACTATAAAGGGGAACCAGCTGGTGGCAAATGCTGCATTAAACAGATTAAAAGGACAATTGAGAATTGGGAAAGTGACTATTGGGTATAGGGATAGTTTGTATGCAATAATAAATAGATTTACATTGTACCAAGACCAAGAGAGACGAAAGAGTTAAAAAAGAGTTAACATTGCAAGAAATACTACTACTTCCACTTACCACTACCACCAACCACAGGATCATTCATCCAAATAATAAACTATGACAAATGAATAATATACAAAAGTATCGTTAGGATACTTGAAAAAATGAAATGAAAAAAATGAAATTTTGAAAAAGAGCGAATTATAACGAATCAGGGTGGAGGAGCCGGCTCAGATTTTTGACCAGTGTTGACCCCTGTTGACCTAACCTTTCCCTTAAATCCTACTGTGAAAACAGAATTTGTAAACGTTGAGTCTACACCCTATAAAAAGTTGGATGGTCAGACAGAGTCCAGACAGACAGACGGATTACTGTACACCATAAGTATTCATACGAAGTATCTACCGCTACTTTAAGAAGGACCACGGTGGCAGCAACGTGTCGGCTTGTACTTATTCTGCTCTCAAAGCTGATTGAGTGCACATCTAGAATCTAGACAGGGTTTTCGTTTCCCCCAATAATACATATAGAAATCAAATACCATCACATCACCACAATTACTTTTTCTACCCCTCCAGCAGTTTTAGTAGTGGTTTAAGTCTAACTAGTGGTGTAGGAGTTCAATTGCATCTTATTGTGTATTCAATTCCCCGTTATCATCTTCTTCATCATCATCGCAAGCAAAGTTGGACCTCGAGGTCGCTTACTCAGTCGTTGACAAGGGACCAGACATATGGTGGTAGTGGCAAGTGGCAGTCAGTGACAATTTTACAAGACTGTGTACACCCCTTCGGAGTTTCTCTCTTTCGAACATATTTTATCAGAAAAGACAAAAAATCACTGCATTCTTCCTCGGACACACTCACTAATTAATCATCACAGAAAAGTAAGTGTAGATTTCAAGATTGTGGGCAATCTGGTGTTATTTCACTTGTTATTTTGGCTAACATATTTTGACAATTGTACCGGCATATTGGGGGCTCAAAGGGTTGGAATTAATTTTTATTGAATTTTTAGATCGTACCGACTCGAAATCTTTGGAAATAACATGAGTGCACCGGAGCAGCCCATCAAAGCAACCCCGCAGTACCTTAGGGGTATTGTTAAACAGGTGAGTTTTTTATTTTTTGGATTTAGGAGTATGGAATATCTGGTGTTAATTTTGCATCTGGTGAAACGGTTGGAGGGGGGGGGGGGTACTAATTACCAATTAGTAAAAATTAGAAGTTTTAGAATGGATCTTTCTCATTTACTTTGGAGGTTTTAGTGTGTAGTAAATGCTTTATATTGGTATTTTTTGAATCTATATTTATAATTATGTATTAGTTTTACATATGATAGGCAAGTACATACACATTTATAGGCTTTTACGATGCATACAATATGCTCATTATCGTATAGTATGTCTTTTATTTATGCTACGTGATGTATATTCAGTAATTTAGTACTATCTTTAATCTTTAGTTGCCATAAAATGTGTCTTCGTAAGCCGTAATATAAATACCAATATGATTCATTTAATTTGCTGGCAATTGAAGAAAATATGTTTGTAATATTGTGTAAGCTAATAAATTTACATGAAGTGTTCAGTAGTAGCAAAAGCACCGGTTTTATTACTGATACTTCATACTTACTGATAATGTTGTTGTTGTTAATCTTTGAAGGCGTTATCTGGAGATTCTATCATCATTCGAGGACAACCCAAAGGAGGCCCTCCACCTGAAAGGCAGCTCAACTTCTCCAACATATCCGCACCCAGGCTTGCTCGAAGGCCTGGTGCTAATGTTAAAATGTAAGTGACTTTGTTAAAAATGGAATGTGTTCGTATTATTAGAAGTACAAGGATGCATCAATATTTTTTTTCTGGACACAGCGAAGACGCAAAAGATGAACCTTTTGCCTGGGAAGCACGAGAATTCGTGAGAAACAAATTGGTTGGAAAAGATGTATGGTTTGCAATTGACCACAAAGTTCCAGCTTCCGGTCGAGAATATGGATTCGTCCTTGTTGGTAAAGATCCTGAAAGCGCAGAAAATGTCACAGAGGCAATTGTTGCTGAAGGATTAGCAAGCGTAAGAAGGGAAGGGAAATCAGATATTGCTCGATTAATCGACCTTGAAGAAAGTGCAAAGGCAGCCAAGAAGGGCAAATGGGCTCCTGATGCTGAGGTAGGTCAAGGAGTCTTGGAGTAATGAAGTCGACTTAATGTTGTCTATTTAGTCTAACTAATGAATGATTTTCTAATTTATTAACTTATTATTAGACCAATATAAGGAACGTAACGTGGCAAGTAGAAAATCCCCGTTCTTTGATTGACAAATTGGGTAGAAAGCCTGTCTCCGGTGTAATTGAACACGTAAGAGATGGGTCTACTGTGCGAGTGTTTTTACTGCCATCGTTCCATTATATCACCGTTATGATGTCTGGAATTCGAGTGAGTATTTGTCATCTTGTAATACTAGGGAAGGTAATTAATCATGTTAATCAATCAAACATATTGTTTAAATTGTAGTCTCCAGGATTTAAAGTCGATGCCGATGGAAAGCCTGACCCAGGTGCCACTGAACCTTTCGCTGAAGAAGCAAGATACTTCACTGAAACTCGCTTGCTTCAACGTGATGTTGAAATTGTGTTGGAATCTGTTAACAACCAAAACTTTGTAGGATCTATTGTGCACCCTGTAAGTAATTATACTGAAACTTTTCAATGTAAATAATATTTACTTAATTTTTACTTAATTCTTGTATTGCTTTTCAATCTTAGAATGGAAATATCGCTGAATTGCTGCTGAGAGAAGGTTTTGCTAAATGCATTGACTGGTCAATGGGATTTGTGACTGGTGGAGCAGAGCCACTTAGAGCTGCTGAAAAATTTGCAAAGGAGAAGAAGCTTAGAATTTGGAAGGACTATCAAGCTAATAGTTTATCTGGCGTAGCAGCATTGAAAGGGAAAGACAAGGAATTTGTGGGTGTTGTTGTCGAATGTATCAATGCCGATGCCTTGAGTGTAAAACTGCCGGATGGTACTTTGAAGAAAGTTTTCCTTGCAAGCATACGGCCACCTAGACTGGAATCAATTCAAGACAGAGATGCCCCACCAAAGGAAAAAGGGGAGCCGGCACCAAAGCAGGAAAGACCAAAGGGTTTCCGTCCCCTTTATGATATTCCTTTCATGTATGAAGCCAGAGAATACATGAGGAAAAAACTTATCGGCAAGCGAGTTTTGGTGACAGTCGACTATATCCAACCAGCTTCACCAGCCTTCCCCGAAAAAATTTGTTGTACCGTAAAAGCCGACGGAATAAATGTTGGAGAAGCCTTGGTTTCAAAGGGACTCGCAACTGTTGTTAGGTATCGTCAAGATGATGATCAACGAGCAAGTGATTATGATGCACTTTTAGCTGCTGAAGCTAAAGCTCAGAAATCTAGTAAAGGCCTTCATGGAAAGGATATTCCATCTCATCATGTGATTGATATAACTGGTGACGCTGCAAAGGCGAAGCAATTTCTTCCATATTTCCAGCGCGCTGGAAAACTTCCTGCGGTTGTTGAATACGTCGCATCTGGTTCGAGACTTCGTGTTTATGTTCCAAGGGAAACTCGGCTGATTACTCTTTTACTAGCGGGCATCAGCTGTCCAAGAGCGGGTAGACAAGTTCCAGGAGTCGGTGGTGGTGCTATTGAGGCCGAGCCTTTTGGTGATGAGGCCCTCAGTTTTACTAAGGAATTGTGCCATCAAAGGGAAGTGGAAATTGAAGTGGACTCTATTGACAAAGCTGGCAATTTCATCGGGTAAGTATATGAAATGTCGTGCACTTTCATACAGTGACATGATATGCTTCTCAATTGGGATGAATGGGATAAGATTGAGATGAGGATTAAGATGAAAAGTTTTAATTTGTGTTTATCTTGTCTTTTTCTTCAGTTTTTTGTTCGTCGAAGGAAAGAATCTAAGTGTAGCCCTAGTGGAAGAAGGATTCGCCACAGTTCATTTCTCCGCTGAGAAAACTCCATATTATCGGCCTCTCCAAATTGCTGAAGATAATGCCAAAGCCAGGAGGGAACGTATTTGGATCAATTATGAAGAAACAAAAGATGAAATCAAGCCTGAAGATGATAAGTCTGAACGAAAATACGAGCCCAAGAGTGTAATCGTAACTGAAATTACTCCAGAATTGCATGTGTTCGTGCAATTTACTAATGAGGTTTGATTCTTGATAGAAAAGTTGCTTGCCCATTTTCATCTATAATATAATTATTTTATTAGACTTATCTCAAAGTTGTTTCGTTTTCATTTTAGGGTGATAAACTTGAGGCATTAATGACAGATTTGCGTCGAGAGCTTAGAGAAAAACAACCAATCAGTGGATCATACACACCCAAAAAAGGTAACTTAATGTTGTGATTGCTAACTTTTCATGTCATTAAGGTGACCATCCGTCCGGGTTTTCACACACCGGCGTCCCATAAATGTCCCGGTTTCTTATAAGCATCACTGTTTTTAGTTGATGTTTTCAAACTGACATACTAACAACTAGAAATTCCATTCAGGAAAACGACGTTTTATTGTTATTATCGGTGTTCGGTGTAGCTCATCGCATCAGCTATATCGCATCAACTATACAACTACATAGCGTTATTCCTAATATATTATGAATAAATATATTAATATTCTAATATATTATGAATAAATATATTATTATTCCTAATATATTATGAATAAAGAGGTATATTATTATTCCTAATATATTATGAATAAATATATTATTATTCCGTAACATAGTATCAATAAGTATATTATTATTCCGTAACATAGTATCAATAAGTATATTATTAACTCCTAATACTATACAAACAAGTATATTATTGTTCCTAATATACTGTCCATAGCTATATTATTGGTTAAATTAATGTCGTTCGGATTAGTTATTATCTATAATGCTTTTAAGTGTTTAGTATAATCAAGAATGTTTAGATACGACCTCTGCAAAGGGACGAAGTTCTATAATCGGACGACGTATACTGTAGGCAAGGGCAGGGTTACTTATTTCAAGAAAAACAGTTTTTAATCCGGACACTAAACTAGTAGTAATTAGGTAGTAACGAGGAGTAAATCCAGATGGGTTTTAAAAGGCAACCTATTGGGGCAGGGGGAGCAATGTTTAAAAGGCGATTTGCTAAAAGTGTCCCCTTTTTTTCTTCTTGATCGATGCTCACCTACATGTCATATATAAACACTTCATTCTGCAAATCTATTATATAAAAAGCTTCGTTTCTCTGTGGGGTCTATGGGTTTCGAAACTACTGCACCTATAGGCAAACCAAATGTACCGTTCGAAAGAGGAGGAAAAAAAAAGTGTGCTAGGCTATGTTTTAGAACTCTAACTTGACCTCCTCACCCGTCGCAGGTCAAAGTTCCCAATTTAAAGAATTTGAATTCAAACATGGTCATGCAGCATACCAATCGATTTGTATTGACAAGACCAACAAGTTTTGTATAAACACTTTTGACCTACGACCTTTCAGTAAAAAGTTAGAATTTTTGTCCCAAGTGCCATCCTATGGCCATTTTAGCACACCTACTGAGGTCTTACCGATCAGCTCTAAATTTTAATAGAGCCGTTTCATTGAAAACGGCATAACACTAACACGCATTGTGCCGTATTACTTTTATAGAAGACGATAGTTGCTTATAAATATTACTGACCGACCTCTGACCTCTTAAATACAAGTCAGTTTTGGCATACCCACGACCACAATAGCGCATTTTTGGGAGAAGCCAGCGTAGCGTAGCTAGCTTAAAATACTTGTATTTTATATTTCAGGAGATGTTTGCGTAGCTCGATATTCCGCAGATAACGAATGGTACCGAGCCAAGATTGAAAAAGTTCTTCCAGACCACCAAGTAGCTGTCCTGTTCATTGATTATGGAAACAGGGAAACTATTAAAGCTGCTAAGTGTGCTGTGCTTCCAAACATTGCAGCTTCTTCGTTGCCTGCTTTTGCAAGGGAATACATTTTGGGTTTCGTTACTCTTCCAACTGATGTAAGTCATCTAATACACAATTTGATCACTTCACACACTTCTTGAAGCAGAGTAATAACGATTATTTGTGCGTAAACTAATGTATGAAAAATTGTTCGTCTTTTTGTAGGAGGATTATGCTCAAGAAGCTATTTTTGCTCTTAAACATGATGTAAGTGATTTAAAAAAAATTTATATTACGTATTCCGCGTAGCTATTTGAAGTTGATCTCAATAAATTATTAATTTTTGAACAGACTGCTGAAGGCCAATTTCTGCTGAACGTTGAATATAAGGTGAGTGAAAAATGTGTAATTGAATTATCAGATATATTGCGATAATCAGTGGTCAGAAATTAACTGTTTGATTTCTATACTCATCGAATGTGACAGATTGGGGGTGTAGAATACATCTCATTGGTCGATGACGTAAAGAAGCAAGACGTTGGTCAGACTTTGGTTAAGGAAGGTCTTTTACTAGCAGAAAACAGAAAAGAACGGCGTCTCCAAAAAATGGTTCGTCTTCTAAGTTTTTTTAAATCATATACCCCTGTAAAACCCTTTAAAAATTAAATTTTTGATTGGAATAATTAGGTAAAGGATTTCAAAGCTGCTGAAAATGAGGCAAAATCTAAACATTTGAACATCTGGCAGTACGGAGATATTACCGAGGATGACGCAAGAGAGTTTGGTTTGGGTCGATAAGAAAGACTCACTTCAGCAGCAATTGAGAGGCGTTCAGATTTCGTCTCTTGCAGTTAAGCTCTTCCAAGTTAATCAACGTTAAGAATGGGAGGTGCATTTTGATTTCCTTTTATGTCTACGTATTTTATGTTTCTTTTCTATCCAGCGATATATGTCGGCCTTCCTTTAGTCATTTGAAAAGACGATAAAGCAAGCCCCTATAATAGTACTGTAACCCTCTATTCCTAACTAAAAAAACTCAAGTTTAATGTGAATTTATATTCCAAATCAATGATGTAAGCTACGAATCCAACTTTCATTCAGAAATTACCTGTACAGGTTTAGATTGAAACAATGTGCCTCAATTCTCGTATTTTTCCATGTAAGTAATCAATTATAGAGTTGTTAAAGTAAGTGAAGCTAACTGTTAACGCTGTTACTTAAAAGTTTGTCAATTTGATACGTTTCCCTCGATAAAAATATATAAAGTTGAATGAAAGGAATGTTCTTCTAGACAAAGCATTTTTTCAAGTATAAGGTGCTGATTTTTACAAATTAAATACCGAGAGTTTCTGTCGTTCAAGCAAACCAATAAGCAGCCCATATTTTTAGAGTTGTTGTTGTCAGATTACATTAATCTCTGATTGACGAACTGATATTTTTGTCTGTGACTATAATTAAGTTTTTTTGTTTTTGGATAACGTGGGGAATTGATATTCTTTTTCTTAAGATTAGTCTCATTCAATAAATTCACAAAGGATCGAAAGAGCATATGCAAAATACTTCCATTTCTACTCATTAAAAGTTCAATTTAGCGACTGTAATTGAGCAGGTTAAATCATTTAAGAGTATCACATTTATTATTTTCTACGTATGTCGGGATATTCAGGAACCATTTTTGACTGTGAACTTGTATTAAAATACATTCTATGATCTACAATTTTTTTGTGCAATTTTATTAATCTTTACAATGATAATGATTACGATGCGATGTGGCCTAAGTGGTTGTGGTTTGCAATTAATCAGTGCTCATTCTTATACAGTAAAAGTCAAATTTCTATTTGTCTTAGTTGTACAAGTGTACAATCGTCAACTATTCATCCTAAAATAAATTGTTCATCTGTCTTCATATTTTTACAAATGCTTTGAAAAATATTCATTTGAAGGATCTGCATCTACTACGTAATCCATCGTAACGAAGATTCATAAGGGTATTTAGAGTTTAAAACCCTTCCTCCGGAACAAATTCCCATGAAATAAGACCCCATGGCAAACCATATGAAAAATTCAATCCCCCTAAATACGCAAATAGCCAAGTTTATATACATTTTAATTATAAAGCATTTACTTTTTTTATACATGTTGCATTATGAAACTGCTAGCAATATTTCATGCTCGCTTATTTTGTATTATTCGTTATTATTCATTACTCATTAGTAAAGGACATCACAATTTAAGTAGCAGACGTAAACTACACGCTTATTTGAATGCTATGATTGTAGCTTTGTTAATACAAAGAGGCCCCTTATGTTTAACCGTTTATCAGTTATTATTTTAAAAACCAACCAATCATAGTACAAAATTACCAAGCGAAAAAATTTGGAGTTAGTAAATGGTTTATGAAATTAATAAGAAAAAACTAGAAGTATGTAATAAAATGAACAATCGAATTATAAATAGTTGCAATTTATTAAACCACACTAATTTAGGTCTTCAATTACCTATATATCAAGTTTTGATAAGTACGTCGGTACTCTTTACGGGGAAAAATATACAAACTATCGCATATCGGCATAAAAAAGAAGAATAGTATTTGAAATTAAAACGGAGTTTGAGAAGAGAACACAGTGCCCAGTGTATGCATGTAAGAAAAGGTAAATTTCCTATGTTGATAGGTATTTTGTTGGTAACAACGATTTAAAAACTGGATGATTTTCGAAGAGACAGTTTTCAAACGCGTTGATTAGTTTTCAAAATTAGATATACCTACTCCGAAGTTTTAAAATAAAAACTTTTACAATTGACTTAGTTCAGTAAACTAAAGTTTCCGTAAACAAAATATGCCCGGTTTTAAAGAAGTATCGGTGTTAAGTTATATACATATATTAAAGGGAAGCTTAATCTTGCTAATTTTGGACTGGAAACTTCCAGAACTTCTAGTATGAAAACTTCGCTGGCAATTATCACTTTTTCCTCGAAATTCCTCGGAATTGAACAATAGTCACTTAGGGTTATTTTTTGAGTAGCCACTTTCAAGGGATTCGTTTAAGGGCCAGGTTTTCGTTGAGATACCATGTTTAAAGTAAAGGTAGACAAGTAGACACCGCACCGATTGTACTACTATGCTACACTACTGCTGTAGTACTACTCTTATTTATGGTGGTGGTAATCCGTGTACTACGAGGGCTACAACCCGTTTCGATTTTCCAATTTAATTAAAATTGTTGCTAGGACTAAGAACTGACTGAAGATGAGCCGTACGGCACGTCCTGAAATACTTCAAGGACGTTTGTCCGTAGAGATTTTCAAGACTCGTCTATTTGACCTAAGACACATGGTTGAACTTAACAGACAAAGTGCGATAAGTCTTAGCCCAAGTTAGAATGGCAGATTAATTTGTCCTGAACTCATGAACCTCAAAGGAAGTATTTAGTATTGATGGAAAGTCCTAAGATCGTATTAACTTAGCTTGCTATTAAATCACAATTAGTCTGGATGGAACTTCGTGGATTCAGAGAGCAATTGGGAGAAGAAGCATTTCTATGAAGTCTTTTCCCGTCAAACGACAGTTGTGTAATAAAATCACACGAAAAGCATACGGGGATTTTTGGAATCAAATACTTAACTTAAAGTAATTGAGAGGAAATGTCCATTAATCCACTTATAAACAAGATGGTGGAGTTTTTTTAAATCCGTCAATAATACCATGATGAATCTGTTTTAAAACCAAAGCTACTGGCCACATACAATATTAAAATTAGAAGTAATAAATAAATGGCAACTAAAATCTAGTGTTTTCCAGCAACATTAAGCATTAAATTGGCTCAGGATTTATAGGACATCGGCATTTGAGATTACAAGTTCTCTTTTAAAATGTAGTTAGGTACTTAAATGATTTAATTAAATTATTATTTCCTTATTATTCCTGGGTCATTCATAATGATGATTTGAGTAAAAAGAATTGAAAGCTTGATAATGAACCCTATATTTAAATTAGAAATCCTCCGTAAAAATAAACAATAGTTTTCAAGTTTTTGACAAGGTAGCAATTAGGAACATTAATTATATAACTATAAATTAACTCAAAAGCATAACTATGAGATAATTTTGCGTTCATCTAGGTGGGTATCAGATGATGAAAATGTAATGCCCACCTGCTCACCTCACCTTATTCCATCGTTTTAATTTTTATTACCAACAAACAGCCAATTTCATGGTATCGAATTCTATGTGATTGGCACTATTGGCAGCATTTTATCTTCTGAATGTACATACTGCAACTTCAAAATATAGACCCATCCCTTAAATTATTGCCCCTTTTAGTAGTAGTTCATGGTGATGAGTATATAGAGGGTTTAAAACGTTAAATAAATACTCTCCGGGTTTATTTGCCCATGTGGAACTTAAAATTAGTATACTCTTTAATTACTAATTTATTTCTTTAAAAGTACTTTTTTTTACTATCTATAACCAGTTTTTTTAAATAAAAAAATAAAAAATGAAGGTGAGACAAAAAATATAATAAAGGTGGACGTTGTATGATTTTACTTATTTATTCCAATTCATCTTGTTAAACTGAAGTTTTGACAAGAAAAACCTTCTAAAAAAGGGGAAATGGAAACAAAATTAAGCTCAAAATACCAACTTCCCCAAAACACTTGCCCAGCCCGAAATAGAACACCCTGTAATATTAAAAGATTCAAATATTAGCTGCCCCTGGGGTACTATACGGTAATCAATAGTATTGGAAGCCTGTTTGAAGTAACTTAATTGAAATCCATTGATAACCATAACATGTTCGGTCTTTTTAGAATAAAGGGCTTTAACGGTTAACTGAAGTGTAAAGAACAGGGAATACATTATCATGCATGAGCCGTATGACAATGAGAGCTTTTCAACAAGTATCCTAACTTAATTTAGAGATGTATAATGATATTGATGTTGTTCAAATTAAGATAATTTTGTAGAAAGAAGAGTAATTTAATTTTTAATCTGTACATGACTTTTTGTTACATGACTAATTTTGTGGAAGTTTGATATAAAGAATTACAAAAATACCATGCATTGTCGTATCTAAAAGTATGCAAAGCAATTTAAATTGAATTTGTTTTGACTTCCATGAAGTTAAACAATAAAATCCCGATTACTCGACATCATATAGTATTACACTATGGACTATGTACACATCCAATAGTAGTACTTGGCCTTTGGAAAAGTTTTGAGTTCAATTTAATTTCATGTCCAACATCCTGAACTTCTTATCAGTATTCCTTTTTTTGATAACTTCACATACAAAATAGAATAACATTCAAGATATAATCATCATATTGCATGTTAAATTTATACAGGTACTTATGGGAAAAAGGATTCGTATTGGAAATCAGAATAGAATGCACTACGAACTATCAAAGTACCATTATGTAAAATGTCTTGCGATAAAAATTAACCCTAAAGGTTCTGCTTCATCTGCTATTAGAGGAATATTTATTTGTTTTAAAAACATTTAATCATAATATACATACATAATACAACCTTCCTTGTAAGATTAATTTTATAAAGGACAATTTGTCAAGTCTTTTGAAAATTCCATTTTATAGCAATGAAGCCAACTTTGTCTCGTTTGATTATTTTGTATTATTTATCTTATCGTTGTAAACTCGAGTAAATAACACAATTATAAAAGCAACACCAATCCTGATTATAAAGCTTTACTAAGATGGACATATGGAATTGTAATTATTTTAACATACTTTCAGGAAAATTCGCATTTATCAATTGATAAACGCATTTGGGGTAAAGCAAGTAATAATAATACAAGATTTCTGTGAAAGGTGAAGGTGACAATAATGATCATAATATTCTCATTAAATTAAATTATAATCCTAAGTTTGCTCTAGACTTTCCTAAGCCGTAGATTCAATTCAGGGTTATAAATTATATGTAAAACGATGATAAAAATATGGATTAAAAACCCCAAAAATATGAAAAAATCTCATTTTGAAGGATGGAACGTGTAGGGAAATCAGTAAAATGCACATCACAATTACAGGACAAAACTACTGAAACTAGAACCCTTGGATGAATTCACCCAAGTGGATAGCCACTTGGGTGAATTCCAGTTTATATGCCTCACATAATAAAACCATCTGCATCTGTGTGTGGAGACAAAGAGCATAATAAAAACATGATATGATAACAGATGAGATCATCAGAATGGATTTTTTTGCTTGAATAAGCCAGTCGGGTCCTCCCACACCGGTTCAACTCTTCTGATTTGAGCCAACAGACTTATGAACAGACTTGTTGCCTATTTGAGACGATAAAAAACCACCCGAATAGCTAGAGTAGTCTCTGCTTTCAGCTAGTTGAAGTTGGCAGCTTGTAGAGTTCAGTTGGACAGTTGGACCATTTCATCACATTCCATTAATTTCATTTAAAAACTTCAAACTTATGTAAGTAAAAATTAAATATGATTTTATTCTCTTTATTTCTCATTTTTTATACTTTCAGAATCGGTCATTCCATTATTCTTTAGTTATGGCTTTTTTATCATATATTTTGTATTTATGCCTGGCACTTTGCATTTAGTCATCATGGCAACACGCTTGGATATCTTGTTTGTGTTTGTTTAGCTTTGTGTTGTGTTTCATTCACTTGGTATTTTTGTCAGAGTATGAAAGCGTCTCTAGTAAGCAGTTAGTTGACAGTCAGTAATTTGTGCTTGGGATTTATAATTTTGAAAATTTGAAATTCTCATCGTATTATTATTATCTTAATCCTAATATTGAATATAAATCGGGGAAAAGTTAAATACCCGTTGGATTGTTTGGGTGTGAGTGGTGAGAGGGGGTTAGATAGACAATAATGGCATCATCTGTGTCTATAGAGAATTCCAGCAGTTCTGGGACTGTCGCACGGTCTAAGAGTGGGTGGGCCACAGCCAAGGGTAAAAGATTTTTTTTTTGTTTTTCTTGCATTTAGTTCGTTTTTCTTATCTCGCCCTGTACTTACTAATTAATATATGTCTCATTGTCCTTGCCCTGGCGGAGACAAAGTTATTAGTCAACAAAATGCATTTCGTCATCAAGTGTCAAGTGTGAAGATAAATTTTACACTTTGACCTTTGACCTGTTGTGACGCTTTGATGAGGCTTCGGCGTTTCTTTGCATTTTAGAAGCATCAGTTGGTTTGACCGTCCAAATGCAAACCATTATTGTATTAAACCGTTTTGCATTGTTTTACCTTTATTGCATAATTATTATTTTTTAATTTAAAAGACTATTCTGTAGATGTAAACTGTCAACTGTTAACTTAATGACGGACTAAAGGTAACAATGTAATGTAATGAAGAAAGTAACACAATAATGCATACCTAATAGGAATAGGATATTGAATCAAATTGAGGTCTAAAAATGGCTAATGTACAGGTTGTTGATAACGTAGGAAAGGGCATCTTCTTATTCATCTTCCCCCAAAATTTTTTCTAAGTCCAGACTGGCAACGTTTCCTGACGACCCCCTTTTTCGACCATTGAACCTTGTACAACTCTAAACGGGGAACAACTTTTCCTTCTTTTTTTCTCTATGAGGTCAAATGCGGTCACAGGTCAAGGTAAAAAAAGTCTGTCCCCTGATGACCCCCCTATTCAACCACTGAAACTTATACAACTCCTAACACGGAACAGCTTTTTCCTCTTTCATTTTTGTCTGTGAGGTCAAATGCGGTCACAGGTCAAGATGACGACATCTGACTTTGACATTGACCTGTGACCGCATTTGACCACACAGACAAAAATGGAAGAGAAAAAAGTTGCTTGTCGTCAAGAGTACTACAAGATAAGAAGGTAAAATAAGGGGGTCATTAGGGGACATGCTTTTTTGACCTTGACATGTGACCGCATTTGACCTCATAGAGAAAAAATTTTGGAGGATGAAGATGAATAAGAAGATGCCCTTTCCTACGTTGTCAACAACTGTACATAAGTATGTAATGTATGCAGATATGACAGTATTAGTAGAAGAAGTCTTTTTTGGCACTTTGGCATTCATTGTTGATCATTGTAGTTCACTCACTTAAGCTGTATCATTGAAGAATGAAACAGGTTTAAGTAATAAAATTTCAAAGATCCATACTTCCAAATCGGTACAAAAAAGGGTTAAAAAATTGAGATTATTTCAGTTACGTTTTTATGCTATTGGGGAGTCGCTAGCCGGTTTTGTAAAGATTTGTCAGTTGATAATTTAGTTATTATATTTTTTCATTGATGCTTTTGGGTGAAGGGATGTGCTAATATTGATGGAGCATAGTAGGGTCTATATTTTATTTGGTAAGCTTGTCAGTACTACGAAATAAATGCCTTGTATGGTGTTGCCAAAGTACGATTTGTGTGGTTAACCCAAAGAGGCAAAGAGGTAATATATAAGTTAAAAGGGTTGACCTTTATTGTTATTGCGGATTTAGTAAGTAAAATAGTTACTGGTCACCCCAACGACCATTATCGGGGACTCACTGTCACAGCAGTGTTAAAGTTTTAGCCTAGGGTTGTGAGAATTTTTAGCACTTAACATTTTATTGAATTTCATTCAACCCATTTTATGGAAATTTTAGCCCTTACCATTGCACATTGTTCAATCCATAATCCATATACATCACATCGTATAATTAGATGGGACATTATCTAACGCAAAATTTATTAGCGTCGTTTTTTTTTTTAGTTGTTTTAAGTGCTGACTAACAATTTTTAAAGTCATTTTAAAGTCAAATGTAGATGGTCATATTTAATCATTTGGGAAACTATCTTACATTTAATGTTGAACTAAATTCATTCAGACAAAAACAAAAGTTACACGATAACCAAATAGACAGTACGCATTTGACAAAGTCCTATAAAACTAAATGGATGAGACGTTACGACGTTAGACGATAGAATTGGATAGGCATTTTTGCATGGGTCAAGTCGTGATCTTGCTTGGGGCAATGTTTTAAAGACGTAACTTTTGTAATAGGTAGGTAGGTTGGTAGGTGCATTCGATTGAAAGAAAAGGTTCGATGATATGAGAAGTTGAATAGTAAGGGTACCCCTAAAACCTATTGTTTGTTTAACAGATTTTGCTACTCCACGGGGTCTAGCTAGCTACAAAATATATGTACCTAATATTGATAATAAAATTACTCTTTTTATATTTTAAAGACATTTGCGGCCGGTTGTGTGATTGTTGCTCGAAGAAGATGCCAGGGGATGATTTAAGCAGAATCTTCCAGTGAGCTCGACTTTTTTTTTATCATTTATTGTACTATTATATTATGTAATACTTTGATGAGCAAATTAAATTATTATTGTTTGTCATTCTTAGGTACATAGATGAAAATTCATCAAAGTTCATTAAGAACTTAGGAGAAGTAGTAGCTATCAAGAATGTGTCCTGCGAACCATCTTTAAGAGGGGAATGCGATCGAATGATAAAGCATACCAAGGGTCGATTGGAAGCATTGGGGTTTACTACGGAACTGAAGGATGTTGGAACTGAGAAAGTTGAAGGAAAGGAGTATCCAATACCAAACGTTATTTTCGCAGAATTGGGAAAAGATCCAAAAAAATTGACGTTACTGGTTTATGGGCATTTAGATGTCCAACCAGCAAAGGAGGTAATTAAGGCGGGGGTCCGGTTGTTAGATACATCCATATATGTGTTCCATTCATGAATGTTAGAAAGAAATTCTATAATACTTTAATAATTGATTGTGTAGTCTGATGGATGGTACTCTGATCCCTGGAAACTCACTGAGAGGGACCAATGTCTTTACGGACGAGGCTCAACTGATGATAAAGGCCCGGTTCTGGGGTGGCTCCATACGGTTGAAGCGTATCAAAAGAGTAACGTAGAGATTCCCGTCAATCTTAAAGTTAGTATCAAATCATATTAGTGACGAATTTATGAATGACGATGCAGTAGTTGACGTTTATTAAAGTGAGTACTTACATCTTTGATTGATTTTTCAGTTCGTGTTAGAGAGCATGGAAGAAGTTGGTTCGAATGGCTTGGATGCACTTCTCATTGCGGAGAAAGACAAGTTCTTAAAAGTAATAAGGTTTTTAACATTTATGATGTCTATATTTATCTTAACAAGTGACAACAAGATTCTTAATATTTTCTAGGGGGTTGACGTAGTCACCATTTCCGACAACTATTGGCTAGGTACTGAAAAACCATGTTTGACTTATGGGTTGAGGGGCATTTGTTATTTCATGGTGGAGATTGAGTGCGGTACGAAGGATCTGCACAGTGGAGTTTTTGGCGGCTCTGTGTACGGTTTAGCACCTCAATTAAACACACGTCTAAAATTAAAACGTACTGAAGAATAAAGAACAATTTTGTTTTTAGACGTGAAGCAATGCCAGAGTTGGTTTGGTTGCTTTCTCAGCTCGTCGATGAGAACGGAAAGATCATGATTCCTGGCGTAATGGATGATGTTGCTCCCCTTGCTGATGGTGAGCACGAGCTTTATACTAAGCTTGATTTCAATCTTGCTGACTTTCAGATCGACGCAGGAGTGAAGGGTTTACTCTGTCCGGGGAAAAAAGTTAGTTGCATTTAATTTTTCAGCTGTATTACTGTAATTATTCAGATTCACCAAACCAAATTATGACTCATAGGTTATGAAACAAGTACCTAATTATCAAAGTAAACTAACCCTTAGTGATAATCTTGTTAGGAGGAAACTTTGATGAACAGATGGAGATATCCGTCCCTTTCAATTCATGGGATCGAGGGAGCATTCTCAGATGCTGGAACTAAGACAGTGATTCCACGAAAAGTCATAGGAAAATTTTCTATCCGACTTGTGCCAGATCAGGAGCCTGAAAAGATTTCAAATCTAGTGAAGTCGTATTTGGAAAAGTTGTTTGCTTCTAGAAAATCGCCGAATACCTTAAAGGTAACGTTGTAAAATAACAGTCAGGCTTCCAGATTCAATTCAATCTGTCTTGAACCTGAACTAAACTTATCGTCTTATCGTAGGTGTGGAATGAACATGGCGGGAGGCCGTGGACAGCAAGTCCAAAGCATCCAAATTATCAGGCTGCCGCAGCTGCTATCAGTACTGTATACAAACAAGAGCCGCAATTCACCAGAGAAGGAGGTTCCATTCCAATTACGATTACATTGCAGGTAATTTTAAACTTTCTCTTTTTTATTTTTGTCCGCACGATTTTTATGTTGTCAGCTTCATTTAAATCCTAACTACGCATCATATTACACCATAATATTGGAAACTATGTTAAAGAAATGAATTGACTCCTAACCATCAAATCAAATTCTAATCGAACATGCCTCGTTCATAAGACTCAGCTATAACGCAAAAGTGCTATGTACTACATCACAGTTTATTTTTTGTTTTCTAGGAAGTCACAGGGAGGAACGTTTTGTTGCTTCCTATGGGAAAATCCGATGATGGAGCTCATTCTCAGAATGAAAAGATCGATATTTCTAATTACATTCAAGGGGTAAGCCTCATATACGTGTATTAAAAATGACTTCTATTGTTTTTTTTAATATTGAGGAAGAAACGTTTAAAAATTTGTTTAATGTTTTTTTGTTATTCAAATCGTAGACGAAGGTTTTTGCTGCGTATCTCAAAGAGATCGCAAAACAAGACAAAGCAACTCTCTAACTGCTCCATTACTTCGACGTGCCTTCATTCCCATATCACAAACAGGTCGGACAATTAGGAATACTCCAAACATCAATTTGCCAAATATTGAATTTTATACAAGTATGCAATATAATATGCATATATTTGTAATTGGTCAGTTAAAAGTGTTAAGGCTTAAAAATTTGCAGTAAGGATATTCCCACTTTGTCAAACTCTATATTATTGTACTGATTATGTAATACGACAAGTTATGCCTTACTCAAGGGACATCTCCGCTCAAGTAAACATTTCAAATAAGTACATTGTATCCTAAAAATAAAAAACAATAAATACTTTTTAGAAGAGTAAGAATGCTATTGAGATACCTTATTCATGAGTCACGGAAACCATTGGGGGTAAACTCTAGTAGAATTAATGCACTGAAGTAAAATCGCAGGTTACATCGAAAACTATTCAACGAAATGCGCTCCCTTTGTCAAGACTTTGATTAAAGATATTATACTCTACGACTTGATTCACCCAGTTCGAGCATGGTTGCTTTACTAATGTCAATTATATTCATTGAGCGTAATTTTAAACCAAATATTACCTAACACAAACTTTACTAATCTTAAGTTTAAGCTTTTACGTATAGGAAAGCAACTGATAATTCAAGCTGTTTAAGTTAAGTGCAAAGCAAATACAATCGAAATTCAATATCACTCACGTTATTTTTGCATATATTGTATATTTATTAATCAATCACAACATTCGTACTTCTAATACATTTCTTAAATTTGTTGTCTAATATACTGTCGACAAAACTTATCACCCACAACGAAGTGTTTAAAATTGACGATAGAAACTACATATACTAGATTAACTGAAACTCACATACTTTGTCACTCTCATTCGAATTGCGTCAATTATTAATAAATAAATCGAGTATAATTTAAGACATAATTGTCATCAACAACCAATTTTGAGATAGACCTTCTGCTAGTGATATAAGTTACCAACGCTGGCATAAAACACCGGACCCTGACGATCTTAAAAATTTCTGCGTTGATTCTAAACCTTAACAGAATGTTCAGCAGTTCAAAGGAAGAGTAATAAGACAAAAATATAGAAGTCACCATATTGTAGCAAATCCATATTCTACAAATATACTTGGGTAAAAAAGGCAGGTATTCTTAAGTTCATAAATGAATATCAACCTTAGGTTTCAACGAGTATAATATTAATATTTCAATTCACTGTATTCATTATCATAAAGATATTTAACAATATATTCCATTCAAACTCTCGAGCTATCGCTATCGGCAAAAATAATAATAAAGTGAAAGGTAACTCGTAGAAGGACACAATTGATACCACATCTGGATAGCACCATCATTAAATGACAGTCCTATTCAAGCTACAGGCACAGTAAGTCTACCATTTGCAACTCAAGAAAGAATTGTTTTGTAGAGTTCATAATATTTTGAAGACTTTAATCTTCGAATGCTTCACGCTCGTCCTTGAAAAGATATTTATAACCTCAAAGAATTAAGAATTATCTTTTTTTTACAACGATACTGCAACTCCTTTAAAAATTCAAGAAACATCCAGCAAATATTTCTCCCACACTTAATATCATATATTCTAAATTAAATTGTATGAGTGCATATTAATGCGTAAAAAAACTTTTATACCTTAAAGTTGAACGAAATAAAATAATATTTCCTTAAAACTTTAATGACTCAGATTACGAATACTTATAATTTAATACATGAAATACCACCATTTTATCATTGGACAAGGGTAAACTCAGATAATTTACAAGAACTACCTACCTACTAATTGATGACTTCAAGTACTTTGTTACGTTACGTATATACTAAAGTTACCTGAACACAGGAGCTGCGGGAAGTTTCACTTAAAAATTAAGTAAGAAAAAAAAGTTACCGAGGACTGATCTATGATTCTGTTTGACATTACACAACTGATACGACTTTACGATTTACGATGAAGATTATGTTAATAATATACACATGAGATTAAACGGACGATGACTGTTAATCCATCCAAGATTGTTCGACGCAGGCTTTGACTCGTTTCTCGTATTCTCGGCGATTCTCCTTGTAAAGCTGCGCTGCCATACTGTTCGCAGGAGAGTTTGGATTTGGATCGCTCAGTAGAGACTGCAATAACGCAAATTAAGATTGTAAACGTACGATATGAAGGATAAAACAATGCAAAGTATTCAAATAACAAAAAAAAATATTAGAACATACCTGAATCGAAGTAAGGATGGCGGAAACGTCATAGGTAGGAGACCACCGATTCTGCAGAATGTCCAAACAGATTCCTCCGTCGGCGTACACATTCGGGTGGAACATTTTTGATAAGAAGCGAACCGTAGGGGGTTTATTTGGATATTCCTCCGAGAAGTCAATAGTAAGCTTGAAGGTCCCATCTTCAAATGGAGTATCGTGTGGTCTAAAAACAACAGTACATTTTCTCTCAAACTGAACCTTTGAAATTGCACCTTGCTTTTAATTCATAATTCATGCCTTTCTCATATACGACAAAGCTATTTATAAAATTCATCCAAGATGAATATTATGTCATACCCGAAAATGATAGCATTCCAAATCATGATATTGTTATCCGTGGGTGCACCAGAAACTCCAGATGGAGGATCATCTTGGAGCCTAAATTATAATAACAGAGTAAAATAAAAATTAAACAGAATAACAACACAAATTAAACTTTTTCGTATTTTATGTAATACAATTTTACCTCTTGAAGTCTCGCATAAGTCGACGACGAGCAGGAGTAGACATTCTCACTTTAAGTCAGTATCAATTAATTGAAGCAGTGGTTAAGTATTATCCCGAAAATCAGGAAGAAAGGCAAAAGGCAGTGGCAGTCTCACGAAAAACGATAGCAGTGAATTTGGTATTGAAAAACGACGGTGTATATTTTAGAGCAAATTGTCGGAAAATTGAGCTGAGAAGTTTTGTTTTATTTTATTTGCAAACAACAACTCACTTTATCATTAGCAAGATTAGCAACGAACTGGAAATTTTTATCACTTAATTGAATGAGAGTATATATTTATTTATAACGAAGCGAGTTTAACGCTTGCACGGGTCAAGTCTAGAGGTACTTTCTAACTATGTACTACTAAAACTAATGAACTACTTGTAAATTTGTGATATCAAACTTGGATAACCTTTGGCCCTCTTTTCTATTTTTTGAATTTTATGCCTAAATTTATTTACCATTTAATATAAATTGTATTGCATAATTATTGTATCTTTGTATTGATGATTGTTACTTTTTGTGCACCTAATTTTGAACACTACACAGGACACGCTAATAAAACAGTTGTGAATTGACAATTAACAATGAATGAATACTTAAAATTTAATTGTTAATGATATCTAAACTTTTAAAAAAATAGCAGTCACTTTAGAAATTTAGAAGGAACCTGGAGCGTTTGACCTAATTCTCAACTACGCATTCCACTTGCTTTGATCTTTCACTACCTGAGAAAATGCTACTACTGTATTGTCTTATAAAGTGCGGATTGTATACGAATAAAACGGAAGAAGAAAAAACGTTTGCTGATATTTGATACTCTACTGAACGTTGAACGAGTGGAACTGATATCTTTGAAATATTTTGTGAATTGTAATTAATATGATAAACCTTTGTTTGATTTAGGGTAATAAAATACTACACAACATAAATACATGTAGTAGCATTCAATTCATGTATCTCTGACCTAATTGTTGAAATTATACAGTTGACCAAACAAAACAGAGTTAAAATTTGACACGGGTTTGCGTTTCACCTTAATTAATTATTTGTAATAATAATAATAATAATTGATAGTAATAATATGAAGTAATAAGGGAAGTTGTTCTTGTTGTGTAGTTTAATAAAAATTGTATTACGACGTGAGATACTTATTAATTAATTAAAATTTAATGATTGTTCCTAACACAGTTAATTTATTTTATTATGTTGCCAATTTTCTTCTTTTTTTTCTCCTTCCGTTTCGTCTCACAGTCAATTTGCAAATGAAATCATAATACAAAGTATATCTATATGGTAATAAGTGAGAGATTTGCGACAGAAAAGGGCTTGTTCATAAATCAAGTGATTAATATTATAGATGAAGGGTTTTTTCATGTTTTTGGTGGAATAATGATGGAATGTACGTAGTTTTAGCAGTAGCAGAAGTGGGTAGAAGGATGAATTTTGAAAGTTTTCCAGATGCATACTTTAAATCTAGAATTAGTCCCCCCTGGGATTATAGATTATAGAAAAAGGGTGACAGGGAATTTTAATGATTCAACTTGATTTACGAATAATTACTTTCAATTTTAAAATGCAAGATGAATGAGGCTGAAAAAATTAAAGTTTAGTTCATTTTGACGCTTATGTGGGGTAAGAAGCGTTTATCAGTGCCTTTTGAACTAGTTTGTGTGTCTGTGTATTTGAGAGAGGCATAAGATGATTAAAAAACCATTCTCTGAATGCTAGATTTGAAAAAAGTACAGTGGTTTGTGAACAAGGTTTAAAAGTTGTGGTGGAAGACAAAAGACATCTAGTTTGTTTTTTACTCACTTGTTACTTTTAAGAATTGGAAGCTTCGGGCTTAGAGAATTTAGCTTGTAAAATATACTGAGAGGCCAGAGGCAAGTCCTTTGGGTTTTCTGATGTAAAATGGGTAAGATGGCTCTTAGGGCTATTTTCCTTTACTATTTTCTCCTTTCAATTAATTGTCTCCGTCTCAACTCAGCTTGGATTTGTGTTTTGGTTTAGGGAGAAAAAGATGAGACATTTATTGATATGAGACGAAAATGAGATTCAGTATGAATTCCAGCATTAATTTCGCTTTCTGTATACTTAAAATACTTATCTTCGTGGATAAGAATATAAAAAGGCTTAAAAAAGAGAACCAATTCGGATTTAATGGATTGTGAAGTGTGGAAATCCGAGATTGACTTACCCGAATCATGATGATAAGCCTAAACGTATAATGTACGGCCAATCTCGATCTGACCCTTTCGGTCAAATATGTCTCAAAAAATCAGATAGAATGTTATACTAACTTGTTGCGAAGGCCCTTATCTTGAGTGGACCCTCCGACTCATCTTCACGATAAAGTTATTATGGGACCTAGGATCCTAGGAAACTTTTAACTTTAGACATATGTGTGTAACCTTGGTCAAAGGGGCCATTTAAGAATAGGGGCTTCAAAAAGAATCAATCTGGTTGATTTCCATAATTGAGATATAATATTTCATTCGGAGTAGCCTTAAATTGTTAGTTCAGTTAGTTGATCTTAAGCAGTTGAAGATGATCTTGTTTTTAAGCAAGTATTTTAATTGTATTATCTTAACCCCTCTAGGCACTGTTTATAAAAGATTAGTAATAACCCGTAAAAGTGCTACATTTCTTAATAATCATTTCTTCAAAAGCTAAACAACACATTTTTAGAAGATGCCTGATGTGAGCAATTTAGCTTCATGAGCTCTATTATGATGCAATGATTGATGATTTTTTAAGAGTTTTGCAACATTTTCAAACAAGTTACTGATGTTACTGATGTTACTGCTAGCATTATTATTAGGCATTTGCCTTATAAATAATTTTATTATCATCTTAAGTTAAATAGACTGGAAATCGCTTAAGGGCAAGGATGTTTTGAAAAGAAAACTGTAACATTTACTAGCAGTAAGATGGTATGTATTTACTTATAATTCTATTCTGGTTTTGAAAGAATTGAAAATGATAATGAATTCGGGGTTAAAGGTTTTTTTTTGTTTCTTTGTCCATGCATCTGGAGTATTTCTCATCCTCATAATTAATTACCCAATCTTCATTATATGAATGCATTTGCATCTTTTCATATTCTGGAAACGTATTTTAAGTCAAGTTGTGTTTATTCAGGAGATATTTTTCCCAGGTAGTATTTATTCAGTTACGGCCACATAAACAAAATCTTGTGTACTGTGTTACAGAAACACTAAAAATTTAAATGAAACAAATCGTGAAATATTTAGTTTTGCAAAACTTTGGTAAATTACCACATTTATTTATTTTCGACCACATTCCCATTCAGGGTTTTCTAGTTAGCATAATCTTTTCAAGCAAAATGGCTAAAATAGTTTAAGCAATACAATTAATAGCTATATCATGCAATTATATTAGTAATGCTTTTTAGCTTATCAATTAGTTAATAATATCTTATACACATTTTTAGGAATAATCCTTCAAAATTATCTCCCTTTTTATTTATTTGTGACGCAACAGCTAAAGATATATACAATAGGCATGGTAAAATATTCTATATAATCTAGTTGTAGTAAAGAATTAGTCTAAAAAGAAGTGTTTAAATTTTTTTTAAATGATCTTTATTGGAAATGAACTCTTCTTTACATCTCACATCTATTATGTAATAGGTACAACTTTTTCTTTTATAAGGCTGCAGCAGGTAATAATTAATATTAAAGAAAGAGCAAAAACAAACATATTTAAGTAGCTTATTAAAGAAAATATCTAGAAGGAACATTATTCGTAGGGAGTAAATGATGAAGGAAGTATATTTTCTACTTTTTTGTAGCATAAAGATTCTTTTGAGATTTGTTGTTTGCATCGATCTAGAGTTTTATACACTTATTAATGTTATTAATCATAGTGACATGTAAGATGAGACTTATTAACTATACACTGTGGAGTAACTATACGCATTGTTACTTGAATGCAGTGTATTCTATATATACTGACAATGAGTAATTTTAAACACAGATTTAGTGGTGATCCTTATTTATTTTTGAATAATATTCGTTTAGAGATCAGGTTAGGATTTGCAAGTTTAGAGCAAAACGTGCATAAATATAGACATAATAGTTATATAGACTTGACTTAGAAAATAAATGGGAAGAGCCTATAGTCAAGAAATGTGATCAGTTTGGAGGTATCCAGCCATTTCCTGCAAAATGATCACATTACCTCTGAGCTCCCGTGTAGCAGATTTATCTACAGTATAATAATAGTCACATTGTTACAGAACATTCAAAAATGATTTAAAGAAGAAACAACCTTGAATACGTACTTTATTCGTACTCTAATCTACTAACGTTAAGAACAAAGCCTATTTAGAATGAAAATGAAAGTCTAATCAGAGTGCATGGTTTCAGTTGAAAATTTAATGGTGATTTTTTTTCAGAATTTGACAATCAACCTTGTCTGATGACTTCAGAATTGTCATAAGGGAGCGGTGGTGTAAGGTCTCCCAATGTCCAAGTGTTAGGACTGGATCCTGAAAGATTAGAGTAATAATCCGGAAAGTATCCAATTTTGGAACCAAATCTTTCATTATTTCCCCAAAGTCCACTTCGTCCCAATCGAATAAAATTGTTTTGTCTTGGGTTTTCTCTACCAAGTCGAATAAAGTTGTTTTTCTTGTTAGCACTGTTACTATTCATCAGAGGTCCAGAGACATCAAAGTTACCATTTCGGCCGAATCTAATAAAATTACTGTCAGCTCTGCCCCCACGAGCAAAGTTGTTATACCCAGGGAAATACCATCTATTCAATCCGTATTTATTTTCTCGTGACAATGAAGTTGTGGGTGTATATCGTAACATGTCAGATGAAGCAAAGTTCCTCGGAATTTTATGAGGTATTTCCGTATCGTCATCCACTCTTGAATTTGATGGAATGCCATCTTCTCCTTCAAAAAGTTGTTCGTTTGATTGCGGAACCCCTTGATCTATTGAACGTATGTGGCGTCTCAATTCCGATCTTGTGCTTGGTCTCATCATAGCACTTAAGGGGAGTCGAGATTCAACTAGTGATCTGATTGATGAAGGTATCGCTGGTGATAGCACATCTTCATGACTTTTCCCCTTAAGTTCCTTAAGGTCTGATGTCGCAGTAGTCAGATGCACCACAACCAGAAGAACTGAGACTAAACCAACCACCAGGCTGTTATCAATCCCTCGCATCTTGCTTAATCTCTGAAACAAAAATGTATGGATTGATAAGTTAACGCCTTTTCAAAACAATCATCTCCTCAATCAAATATAAAAGCATTGCTTAATTATTATACTAAATCATTTCATGTGGTGGCAACCGAGGAAAGTATGATTAATTTTTATAGCAGAAAGACATCAGAAACGATGTGTGTTATGCAAAGTTAATTCAAAATAGGAGCATGACTGTACACTAACAATTAGAAATTGCCCTTTTCTTGCAGGAATAATTACAAATGTTGTTAACAATCAATAATGTAACATGACAAGCTGCTTGTAATGACAAGATATAATCATAGAATCGCTTTTTAAAACTAGGAAATATTGTTTTAACTTGAAGATTTTTGTGCAATCCTAACCATCATTTAGGGGCAATATACTTCATCAATCTAAGAAAATTATTTACAGAAAAAAATATCAAGCCGTTATGTATCCTTAAGTTTACGTACGTTCATAATAAGACAGCATAAAATATGGTTGTACAATATGCAAGGCCAATAAAATCTTGTAGAATTACAAATAACTAGGAAAGTAAGCCTGAAGGTTTTATATTTAGCTTTGAGTTTGAACGTCATAAAAAAGTGCATATTTTATTCCAAAAATGCAAATTGACTTTCGACTCTAAGGCTCTTAATTTTGTTGAGTCAGAAAATCTCTATAAAATCATGTATGGAAAAGGAAAAGTAATTTTAAGTGAATCTGGTCGAAATCCAACGGCTTAGATGGAAGTAGAAGCACAAATCATATTTTAATTACAACTCCCTTCTTACTCTCTTATCCCTTAATAGTCTCTCAAGGGAACAATACTCCTTCACTTTAAGGAAATCCAACAACAATTTCCCTAAAACTGCTGCTAAATGAAGGTCTAACGATAGAATTTGTTTAATGTGACGCTGATGTTTGTACCTACTTTTATATTAATACCATAATTCTAAATAAATCCTTGCTGGATGCCTTTTTCCTAAAAAATTCAAACCAATAGATTATTATTGTGATACTTTTTGATGCTGCTGTTTTATATTTTAAAAGTATCGTGACAAAAAGTTCTTCGGTTGTTTTTCAAAACTGTACAATTTTTTTGTGATTTCCATAACAGTATCAAACATCTGGAAAGTCAATAGGATCGTTTTCGAGTAATGGCGTGAACAATTTTTCTCTTATTTTTCTTTGGGGGGGGGCAGATGCTTATCTTAGGCTTACCTGCTAGGGTAACTATATGTAAACTATATATTTACCAAGAAGAAATTATTTTTTTGTATCTAGCCTTATTAAAACCCAACTTAAAGCATATGAAAAGTAATTTAGTTTGTTTCCATCAAAAGATGAGTAAACGTTGACTAAGGAAAAATATTTGTTTTATTGTATGATTTATTCATTAACATAAAAGAGCTAGGGTTGTTTACAGAATTTATCTATCAACTCATGCAGCTATTCAATTCTTTTATTTTTAAAGATTTACCCTTTTTTGACAATGTTGAAGATTCTAACAATTTAACCACAAAAAAATAAAACTAGGCAAAGGAAAATTGATGTGATGAAAGTTGCTTAAATATTTATTAGCTACTTGTCTTGGAGTTAATAATTTTGATACTGTAACCTCTGTAGACTCCCAGGTATAAGAAGGAATCAAGAAACCATTTTAACAAAGACGTTTCCACGTACCTATGAGCCGGGGGCACTATGAACTTTTCCGGAAAGATTTTTATTTACCGAATTCCATTATTTTTATAAAGCTTTAATTTTATTCACTTCGTTTTACCAATGACTCCTGCCTTCTATCCCAATCAGTAGTTTCCGTAGTAAATAAATCAATTTTGAAAAATCCATACTTCCGTTGAAAGCTTTTCTAGAAATAATACTATAAGAATAATTGAATCGTAGAAGACTTCAATTCTTTACTTAAAAGTATTCGGGGCAAAAGAACACTTATAATGGATAAGGACTATAAATGTGAGCCTTGTATATTGCATGGGACTGTGAGGCATGGGTGTAGTGGAACCAGAGATGAAAATTCATTTGTGAAACTATGATACTACTGGGCACAACTCGCACAACACATAGCATAAATGATGCAATGAAATATAGGGTTGATCGAATGTAAACGGTTTTGGTGACGAAATCCCCCTACAATAGGAGAAATAGCATAGGTACGTAGGTACTTTCACCCTTTGTGTCGAGTCGGTCTAGTTTTTGGTCACAAAGTTTGCGTAGGTGTGATTTATCTGTCTTACTAACTGTTGTTACATGGCGTGGGTGAACTATAAAAGGCCATTCAAAGGTGCTACTAGTGGTTCGTGAATGAATAAGCGTTTCTGGCCTTTTATACTCGAAACTTACCTCGGACTACACTACTAATAGACACTTTTATTCAGACCAATGGGAAATACATAGAGTCAAAACTTTCCCTATCAATGCCTTTCCAAATGTTCTTGTAGAGCAAAGATTGCGATTTTATTGTCTGAGTAAGTAACTGTTATGTTGATACATTCCCTATAATAAGTACTTTAGAGCTGGGAATAAAAGGGTGGTTTGGCCTTATTGTGCTTACCCTTTGGCAATTTTCTACTTTTATCTGTTGCTGCATAGTTTGGAGTTTGGAATTTAGTTTTAGATGATAGCATATACAAAGTTGAGTTTGAATTTATTAACGTTCTCAGTTGGATATCAAGATGAAGCGAACTTCAATGTTAAAATTTCGTAATCTTGGCCAAGTATATTCTTAAGCTATTTATTAGGAGCTTTGTGAACTGTTGAACTTTGTACGAGTGTTTAATTTCCGCAAGCATAATACTAGTGATGAGATATGACATAATACAGCTAAAATTAAAATTTGCTATAAATTATTCTTTTGCCCTTGTACTGCGTATTTTACTCGTACTTACGTTGTTGATCAATTATGCATATTAATTCAAGTTCAACATGATCAGAATATCATTATCAATTCGGTCTGCCTTATCTTATGATACCAGTAGATTTTTGGCTTATAAATTTTTAATGATGAAATTGTGAAAAACCAAGTACCGTCTTTATCGGATTAGAAACCCCCCCCCCCCCGGTTTACGTTTGGCGTTTGATGATAGTATGAAAACCAGCCCTTTTAATGAAATTTTTAATCAATTTTTACAATTTATTATCGGAAACAGTTTTGGATACGTTATCACTATCATTCAGAAAGAACGTCTCAAAATGGGACGAATTAAATAAAAGCATACAATGAACTATCTTTTACCTAGAGTACAAAGTAGTAAATAATAGTAAATTTATAAAATTAAGGGCTGACCTGTTTCCAGAAAATGAGTAGAAATTTGAATCCAAGTGATGATGCGAAATGAAATTAGTAGGAGGTATTTTCCGGCTCAGGTTTTTCTTGTAACGTCTCGGTCAGTGGGTCGTGAAATAAGACTAACTTGTTGTGTTACAGCACTCTTATAATGTGAGGATTAATCTTCAGAGGTAGTTCTACTTTTAAGGATTTCCGTCTTTCCCCTTTATCTAAAATTCTAACCCTTCTTATCCTTTGTCCTCTATTCTTCTCGAGTTGACAGATTAACGAGACGCGAATTCTTGTGTGATTGGATTTTCAATTTCGATTTGAAACGATACAATGGATAATATTTGAAAAAGTACCCGTTGTAGTTGAATAGGAAATAGGAAGCTGATTGAATTTATTCTAGCAGGTATTAAAAACTCAACAGGAGTGAATAATGTGAATGTATTTCTTTGTTTTAGAAAATTAATCCTTTCTGTTTTTCAGATAGCCCCTTATAATGAATTGGGGAATGAGAAATGAGTTATGATAAAGTGAAAAAGTTTGATGAAAAATAGAATTGACTCACACTTTGTTCTCCTGTCTTTTATTTAATGCATAAAGACTTGATAGACAAGGTGGTTTGTCCAAATAGAGAAAGTTATAATAATTTTTGTGAAAAAGAGTTAAGCGATTGAGGGGGACGGTGGACATTTGCCGGTGGAAGTGTTGCACTGAATCTGGGAAATATGGGCCTGTTGCTTCACCTTCTTATATTGTCTCACTTGCGCCCACTCAACATCCACATCTCCAGAATCACCTCATCATTGACGGTACTTTCTTCCCTTGTCCGTGGGTTCAGAATCTCAAGAAGGATTTCAAGTCAAAAAGCTTAAATATATGACCTACTATGCAGGAAGTATAATATGTACTTTATTATAATATGAATTATCATGTCGTAGGAAGTCCCTTGTAAAGGAAGAGATTTTCTACTTTCCAATGTTTTTACTTTTTATGGGGTGAGAAAAACATCTTTTAATTTGGCTATTGGAGTTATAAAAAACTAGTTTTTAAAAAAGGAAGGATTCTGCAACACTATATTGTTAAGTACCAAGTAATAGTAAGTAGAATTAGAATGCCCACCCACCCATACTGGAGGGGATGATGCACTGACTTCGTGGTTTGAAATTATGATTTAAATTGAAATGAAAAGAAAAAATACGTGATTCATTCAAAAGTTAGGTATTTTTCATTAAAGAAATGCAGCTATAACTATTTAGAATCAGTTATTGTTTAATTCATGTTTGGTTGAAAGGTGAAAGTGTTTGGGAGAGAATGCAAACTGCTTTGTCAAAATTGCGAGAACTAGATCGTCTTTGCAACACAAATTTTCTAAATCATAATTTATTTCTAAAATATTTATTTCTTCTAATTAGGTAATTTGTATTTTGCATGATATAACGATATATTTCTTAGGGACTGCATGTTTTGTTAACTACGAACGATACAAATTAGTTTTTTTAACATTTTTCAGAAGGGTCTCTTATTATACTGGAAGTTAAACATGCATTTATTAAAGGGCCGAAAGTAACCTTGTAGAAAGCATCTTGATGGAATAATCTCCTTCAGTTTGTAATTCTGTGAATTCTCATAGTCAACTTTGTCATCGGTGTATTGATGATTTCTTTCTATTTTTCATTTCATATCTTTCCATTGTATTACATGTGTATTTGCTTGAGGTGCTTGCATAAGGATTTGTACAGAAAGTGGAGAAATAGGAATATTTTCATAAATACTATAAGTAAACCCATAAAACAGTGCAACCTGGGTTTCACTAAAACTCTTCTCTTCCATATACTAGGTCTACTAGTGAAAAACGTTGTTTGATCATACACGCAACAAGATACACACCATTATTTTGAAAAGTTTCTGATATCGAAAACTTTTATTGAAATGCCACAACAAACTTTTTTAGTTGCGAACCCAAGCTGACAATTTTAACAGAAACCCACGTTTCAAATCTATTACATAGTAACAAATTTTTGCCTCTTAAACAATTGTACTCCAGAAACTCCAGGTAAAATTGGGAAATAATAAATAGGGCATAACACATTCAGACGTACACATATGCAGCAAACATGAGTTTGACATACAAAGAGCTGTCTCCAACAATCATTTAAACTGTATATTGGAAATGATTACTAAAATACTAAAATAAAACCATATAATATGCTTTATATACTTTATTGTAACGATTAAGCTGAAGCTTTAGATGGATTTCTGGGTTTGCAAGTATTATTTTGCGCACTCCTTAAGAGTAAGAGTACTTACACTATATTAAAATCTTTGTCATTTCTCAGTTAGATACTATGATTATTTTATCTGTCTGTTTTTTATAAGACTTTTATAATACTCTCATACCTTAAGTTAGCAAAGTTGTGCAGGGTAGCACACATATTATTTTCATATACCTAAGTTATACATACAAATCAAATGAGACATGATGAACACGGTCATAGACAAGGTTTCTTGTCCAACCAAAGTTATTACTCGTCAGTATTTAGATCGAGAGATTCTGAGCAAGCGATCACGTTATTGGATTAAACTTGACAGCAAAATTTTAGCCTGCGATGGTGGGTAAAAGTGGTGTCGTGGTCATTGCAAAATGGCAATAGAGCTTGTCTGATGAAAAGTCTAGTCTTCACTATGAGGATTTGGTCAGAATAAGAACATAGTAAATTTTTGCATTATGCATGACAAATTGGTATAAAAATTCAGGTAATAAAGTTGTAAAGTACATGAGTTCGGTATTTATCTCAAGTCAGTTGGTAAAAGAAATCCTTGCAGAGAGGTGAAAGCTTATGTTTGAAGTGTTGAGGGTTTTTTGTGTGGTAATAATGTAGTAAAATCATTCCAATGGCTCATGTACATTATTAAAAACATTTGGTTCAGAAATCCGATAGTGATTTTATAACAAGTGAATTTATGATCAAAGAGAAAATTAAAATTTAGGATTCATTCAGTAAAAATGAATTCAAAGGGAGGCTCTCAAGATAACTTGCTGGAAAATGAGGTTCCAATGGCCACAAGTGAAGAAGGAGAGAACGTCACTACTGTTGATGGGTTGGGAGCCCAAACCTCTGAAGAAAAAAAATTCATCATTTTGGTTGAACGGGGAGATGTGGCTAGCATTAAAAGGTTTTATATTATTAATTGATTTTTAACCTTTTTGGAAGTTTGATGGACTCCTATGTAGCATTAATTACATTTTACTTTTTTATGATTTGGACTTTTTGATAAAGTATTCCGTATCATAGATCTTTAATTACGACCCATTATTTTCATAAAATTGCAATGAGGTTGGCCTTGCTTTCTTTTCTTGTATTTAACACATTTCTATGTAATGGTCTTTGCAAAAGTGTTTTCCATTTTTATTAAGTCCTTGCATGAAAGACAACCTGTTTATCACGTTTCCATAAGGGTGAATTTGATATTCTAAGTATATCTACTATATTATTAAAAAGTAGAAATTTTAGTTCAAAATGCTTCAAACAAAAATATCCATATTGGTATTGAACTCTTGTATCTATTGGTTATCATTATCATTCATGCATTTTCCTAAAAACATGGAGGCTTGTATTTTAAAAGGATGCTCGAGCAGTACAAAGGACAACCTGAAGTTCTCCTGGTTGATTGTGTCGATCCTCTTGGCCGAAGTGGTCTTATAATAGCGATTGAAAATGAGAATTACGAGTTGATTCAACTTTTACTTAATGAAGGAGTAAAAGTCAAGGTGAGGTTGTTGAAATTTACATTTCTTAATTAGATTCTGCTTCATCCTCATGTAGTCTTACCTTACGTACGATATAAAATACACACCTAAACGCACCATCCCAACACACAACTTATCCACTGTAACTACAAAAACTGTATTTCATAGCAAAGAAAACACCTTTATAATGAAAAGCATCTAATCCAACCCCTGGAGAAAGCTTGCTTTCTCTAATACAAGTAAGACAAAGGATTAGAAAGCTGCTTCGTCTTATGAGACTATAAAAGCTGATCTATGAAGTTATTCCTAAAGAATTAACCATCATCCCCTTAACTATATTTAATCAGGACACTAGAGAATTAATACGAGGGTGCAGATCAAGTAGGAAGGGTGATAAAATAAGGGACATTTTATCTCACTTTCCCCACAGTTCTAATTCCCTACGCAAAAATAATAAACATACCTTGATGGAAAAAAGAATATATTCTGAATGCCCTTTGACTCGAATAAATGAGTTTAGTATCTATACATTATTCATTGTGTTTTTACGCCCTAGGACGCACTTTTGCATGCCATTAAAGAAGAATACGTAGAAGCTGTGGAGTTGCTTTTGGAATGGGAAGAAACGCATCATCAACCCGGTACTCCATACGTAAGAGAATTTTTATTATTTTTAAGCCTCTCTTTTTTCCATATTCAACTGTATTCCAGGAGAAGATTCTAAATTCTTCAGTTTATTATTATTATGCTGATGATGAGTTTTTTACGGGTTGGAAACATGCATCTTCATTTGGGTTTGGGAAAGGGTAAAAAATATTGTTTTCTCAGTATTATCATGACGTTGTGGAAATATTTGATACGTTGATTAGAAACATAATTACATACTTTTGTATCATTAGAGTAATTAGGAAAATGGATCGGTTTAATGAATGAATGGTATAATAATGTATACATATGGGTTTAGAACATTTTGAGTTAGTATAGGGTAATTTTATAATTAACTATGCTGACCAGTGAAAATGAACGTGAGGTTGTTTTACAATCCTCTCTGCTTGTGTCCATACATTAAGCTACATTTCATTCCAGAAATAGTATGAATTCAATACGCCATCAAAACTCTTGGAACTTATTTGTATCCTGAAATTAGACAGTGAATTATGTTTTGGCCACATCTACTTAACATTCATGAAAATGTTTCAAAGACAAGAATAGTTTACATCTCTAGGTATTTATATATTGGCTTAGCTTAAAATTCATGACATAATTTCATTTCATAAAAAAAGTTGCAGTGACTTAAAGATTTCAGAAATATTTAGTTGATCAGAGTTCATGTTACATCGTAGTCAGAATGCATTGATCGCTTCGTTTTTGGAATAGAAATCAAGCTCCTGAGACTTGAGACAGCTCTCACAGTTAGTTACTTCTGTGTGTATATATATGTATAGAAAAAATCAACATTATTTTATTAACAACATAACGCATACTAATGCATGTATTGTTGGGAAGAATATTGATTTTGTCACATTTTTCAACCTACTGGACTGATCTACTTTCATCGCCAGGGAAGCCCCAAGTCTAATAAATATGTATAGATGTTAAATATGAGAAAAATACAGAGAAGCCCTTCAAGATTTTTGGAGCTCCAAGTCCGTTCTACATCTAGTCATGTATGTAAATGTAATATGAAACACCTTTGGGCCTGTTATGACTATGAGCATACAAGCCATTGTTTTACTAAAGAAGCTTGTATCTTACTTAAAGCATAGATTAGCATAGTTTATATTATTTGCTTACAAATTGTTAGAAAAATACAGCTTCTTTAGCTATACATATATATATATGTGATATTTTATGAGAATTGTTATTAAATCTGAAAAGGAATGAGCAATTTGTCAATTTGCAATAGACACGTTCCTCATATGCTTGCTTTTCCCAGGAGGAATTAAACAAGATCAATGCAAATGCATAAAATGTCGAGTTGTCTACCCTGCTTTGTTCTCCAATTGGAATTAAAGTATTAGGTATTTCAAGCTATTGATGGTAATATTATTGTCAAATAAAAAGAATCGTAGTGTGCCTTGTGTGTTATTTCCTTTCCCATAGCATATAGGTATGATTGTAAATGTAAATAAAATCCCTCAAGTATTTATAAGACAAAATAATATATTTGATCTCACCATACATTATGGACTTCTAGTTAAAATTTAAGCCCATGGGGAGCTTATTTTTTAAGTAAAAATTTTTTTAAACAAGAAACTTTGCATTGAGTAAGTAATTGAAAAAATTCCTTACTGGACTAATATATTAATTATCCTTATCGTGGTAGGGTTCTAATCCGCGGGTCGAAAATCTTACAAATTCCCTGATCGCGGAATAAAAATTCCCAAAAATTCCCTGCTGAAAAATGGGGGAA